>VOQJ01013909.1:45838-59385 GCA_015052665.1 Apistogramma diplotaenia | reverse complement strand
GGGGTGGGTGGGGGGCGAGGGGAGGGGGGGGGGGGGGGGGGGGGGGGGGGGGGGGGGGGGACATGCACCGGTTAAATTATCACTTCAAGCTGCAAGTTCTTTTGTCAGTGGTAAGCCAAGTAAACATTAAACTAGCTTTAATCTAATATAATATAATACAATGGGTCAAGGCTCAAGGGCTGAGGCCAGTGTCAGAGATGGAGCCAGGCAGGAGGCTGAGGTCAGCAGTGGAAACTTTCATGTGGCATGGCTGGTGGCCAGTGATGGCAAAGAAGACCTTCTGGGGGCTGGCGTCGGCGGAGGTGACAGGACACCTTTGGTGACTCCCACAGCAAGGTTTTAGGTTGATTCGAACCTGAAAATTATAAAGAAAAATACATCCTCAGAAGAACTACAAACAAAAATAAGCCAAAATGTAGAAGCAGTACACCCTTGGGAAGGCGGGTGCTCATATTTAGATGTACGTGATCAGATGGGCATCAGCACGTCCCCATGAAAATAGACATTTTGGCACTTTGAGGATCTGGAGCATTCAGGTGTGTGTTAATACAATGCCAAGGAGGAAAGACATCAGCAATGACCTTAAGGAAGCAATTACGGTTTCCAATCAATCTGGCAAGGGTTGGAAGGTCATTTCTAAGTACTGCAATCTGAAGTCCACATGCGACAGTGAGAAACACTATCCACAGTCGGAAAACGTTCAAGACAGCTGACATGAGAAAAAATCTTCCCAGGAGTGGACATCTCAACAAATCCACCTCAAGGTCACATCATGCAAAAGGCTCATCCTGCTGATGACTAGATTCTATTTTTTCAAAATCATGTCCTGATATATAAAATCCAAACATGCCAGAATAAATGTAGTAACCACTGCAGCTTGTACACTGCATCACATTATATTCTGCTATCTCGTGTGCTCCCCAGCCACTAGTGTTATGTTGAGTTCAAAGGAGAAAAAGAAAAGGACTTTAATAAACCTTTGCTGGGAGAGAGCAAAAGGCGCTGCACTGTAAGAACGGATTAGTCCAATAAAAATTTAACAAAAGTAAAACCAAAATTCACAGAAATAATACAGTCACACACAGCTGAGCAGGAAAGATGGCAGAGAGCAAGAAGGTACGGGTAGTTAGCTGGCACTTGTAGATAGGAAGTGACAAAGGCAGAGGGTGATACAAAGACTAATCAAAACTCTTTGCAAAAACAGAAACCATAGCAACTAGTCATTTATGTAACTCCCGGAGCTTTGTTTTCTCTCCTTCCTGCTCCCCAACTTGCTTCATCATATTAGTCAACAGTTTCCAGCTTTTTCAGGGAGGTGTCGAGAGGGTTTACCCTGCCAATTAATATTCACATTTTAGCCACCCCTGCTGATAAACAATCTGTTTCTGTGCAAAGTGTCAGCGTCACAGAGGAGGCACCGAATCTGACACTCTGTTTCACGCTGTGAAGCTCCTCCAAGAGTTTCACCTGGTGCATCGTCCCCGCCCTGTTTTTATTTACCTATTTATTTTAAAAACATTTTAGTGATATATAACCTAATTAACTCTTTGGATGTGAAGAAAACAACTTTCTTTTTTTGGATTTTTTTATTTTTTTGTTGGACTCAGTAGTTTTCAGTCTGAATTACATTTTGCCCATCTTACAAGAAGAGAAAGCATTCACATTAAACTGCATAATATAATCCAGAATATTTATGAAGATTAATCAGACTGACGTTGCTCCTCTTGCTTCTGTGACATGTTACCCAGTCCACCCCCTACTCCCAAAAAGGAGAAAAACTCCCTGTGCATATTCATAAAGTGTACACATAACTTTATTTATTATACCACAAAGTAATGCAGCAGTCCTGAGCTATGCAAAATATTTCATAGGGATATAGAGCTGGCAAGCTGGAAAAATTAATGTTCTGGACATAAATTATGGCATTATTCATATCCATGTCTTGCTGCTTCAGCACTCCCATTGAAAGTAAAGTTAAAGACAGCTTTAAATTTCATTACTTCATAGAGGGTGCTAGCTTCTCACCAAGCTGATGACTCATGGTGAAAATGGATGAATCAAATATATTCCAGCATACTGTGTGTGTTTGTGTGTTTCTGCTACCTGTGTGTCTGTGCAGGATTACGTGCGTGCGCCTCTGTTTCTCTGTGTATACCATTCACTTTTTTTTTCATGTGCAGCAGAAAAAAGGGGGAGGCAGCGAAGCGTGGCATTGCACTAGCCTGCTTGTTATCAGGTTGCAAAGACGAGGACAGAAAATGGGCATACACTGCTGGCAAGCGGGGGGGGGAAAAGAGGTGAATAGAGGAATGAGCAGAGAATGAGAAAAATGAAGGAAAAGGGCACGGATGACTGGAGAGACAGAAAGAGAAAGGACGGAGGGCAGCAGGCGTGGACAAATGGCTGGGAGAGGGGAGAGAGGCACCCAGAATGACACTTGAATCTATGCTGTGAGCAAACAAGAGAAACTATGACAGGATTAAAGTCGATAGAGATGGAGAGAAATGTGAGGAAGAGGATGGAGAGAAGAATTAGATGAGGTACAGGAGACCTCAGTGTCAGACAGAATACTGACAGCTGTGCTGTTAGCTTCCTGAAATATTAATTGTGTACAGACACCGACAAACACAGAATTGCACAGCGCACATATAAAATTTTTAGGCGGCCGCACACCATCATGTCTACATGAATGCAAATATTTACATGTTGCATAAAGCTGGGAAATGACATCATAAATCGCAGATAATGTCTACTGTAGACAACACCAGCGAGTAGAATAGAAAAAAAATATGGATAATAGAGAAAGTCCCTTTGATAATAACTGTTAAAAACATGCCATGAGATTGTCGGGGAGGTTCATTTAGAGGACAAATTATTCAAATGTCCAGCAGTCATGGACGGGCAGACAAAAGACAAAAGGCTACTCTGCCAGAAATCGGAAAAGTTTAGTGTCCAAATGTCTTCAGTAATCGTATCACTGCAGAAACCACCACAAAACAGATTTGCCTCTCTCTGTCCGAAACCAGTTGTCAGTTGCTTTTATGTCATTAGCCCTCCCAGTGTACATCAGTGTCCTGAGTACATCTTAGACTCACACATACTTGCACACGTGCATGTGTCAGCACATATCAAAGAGAGAAGGAAGAGCTGTATCCCCCTAATCTTCTAATCCCTGTGGACCCCCTGCCTATAAAATGCTTCAGAGGGAGGGAGATATCTAGGCACCATGCAGAGCCACAAATGCAGTCAGGGAAATATATATATACTGTATATTTATATTTATATTTATATAGTGACCTGTAAGTGATAAAAACAGCAACAAAAAAGAAAAAATTAGTTAAAAACTTTGTCTTACAAATGCAGCACTTTTTGCTCTATGCATGACTTGCATTCTAAATTTATAGTTTAACATGCGCACTTGCAAATGTGCAGATGGATGCCTCGGTGTATAATTTTAAGTGTGCACAGCAGAATTTATTAAAATATAGATTTTTTTAATATTTGATTTTTTTTTTTTTGGCTGAGGCTTCAAGGATGAGTGAGGTGAAAGGATCTTAAATATTTGATCTAACCCAGGAAGCGCACACTACCATAAAAAAAGAAGAAGCTGAGAGCATTGCGGGCTTAATGTACCTCTGGAAAATAAACTGGAACACTGGTTCTCATTTTCAGGCTGGCCTTGCATGCATCGACATCAAAATGATTTAAGTCTCAGATTCTAAAGTTTAATTCTCAAATTCAAATAGTGGCCTGTTTGTGTTCATATTTCAGCAACACTGCTGTGCCTGTGTTATCCCATCAGCACCCTGGTAGGCTTTAAAAAAATGCAACACACGAGCAGCAGCAGCAGCCATCAAGCTTTTGAGCTGATAAACTCATTATATTGACACCATGGAAAGCAGGTTATGGAAAGCAATTTCACCCATGTTCATTAATTTTATGGACAAAGCAGTTATCTGAAGATAAATTAAATCCTATAGGTTAATAATAAAGCAAACAGCAGCTGATGCTTGAAAGAAAAGGAGTGCTGAAAAGAAATACAACCTCAGTTCCAAAACAGTTGGACTGCTGTGCAACATCTAAATATAAACAGGATGCAATGATTTGCATTCATTTTTATTCACAATAGAACATTGAAAACTTGGAAATTTTTAAATTGGGATATTTTACTATTGCATGAAAAATATTAGCTCATCTTGAAGTGGATGGTGGCAAAAGGTTTTTAAAAAACTGAGACGGGTGCAAAGATGGGCACAGGTTAACCAGTCTGCAAAAAGACTGCATCTACAAATTGTGGAACAATTTCAGAATCTAACACTACTTTGAATATCTCATCATCTGTGGTACATAATATCTGAGCCCTCCAGTTCATGAAAATCACTGCCTGGGCACAGCAACACTCCAAAAATCATTTTGAACACAGTTCACTGTGGCATCCATAGATGCAGGTTAAGGCTCTGTCACTCAAAGAAGAAGCCATAAGTGAACATGATCCCGAGCCAAAGCTCGTTTAAAATGGACTGAGGCAAAGAGGAAAACTGTTTTGTCATCAGACAGAATCAGAAATTCTTTTTGGAAAACATGGGCACCGTGAGAGGGATTATCCGCCTTGTTATGATCACTCACTTAAAAAGCCTGCGTCTCTGATGGTACAGAGGTGCGGCAGTGCTTGTGGAACTGGCACTTTGCACATCTGGAAATGCACCGTCCATGCTGAAAGGTTTCAGAGCAGCAAAGGCTGGCGTCCAGTTGATGCATCCTTTTCAGGGAAGGGCCTGGCATATTTTAACAAGGCAACGCTAAACTGCATACTGCAGCTATTACAGCAGCGTGACATCATAGTAGAAAAGTCCTGCTGCTGAACCGGCCTGCCTGCTGTCCAGACCTTTCACCAACTGAAAACATTTGGAGCATCATGAAACAAAAGATACGACAAAGAAATTCTATGATGAACTTCTGTGAACAAAATATAGTTATGAGATATAATTGCATTCTGTTTATTTACAGTTTACACAGCAGCGCAGCTTTTTTGGAAGTGGGAATGAAAATTTGAGAGAAATTAATACAGCATATACATGAATACATTATCAAGCTGATGACCAATTACCAGCGTGCTCAGCTGTACACATCAGTGACGTGCAGTCAGGGGAGGTGAGGCCGTGCCTCACCTGTCATCACGGAAATCTAAAATTTTAAAATAAATTAAACTTAGTTAAACTTAGTTTCTTTTAAAATCGCTGAATTTTCGCATTTACTGTTCAAATACTAAGAAGAGACGGCGATGAGGCACCAGATGAGGCGTCACCACGGATTGCGCAATGCCCAATTGGCCAATCCGTAGTGAGCTTCGGCATAGTCGTTGCCAGTGACTACGCTAACTGTGGTGCATGCTATGCAGTGAGACCGTATTGCTGTCCCTCTGCATGTCACTATTAAAATGTTTGAACACTTTTACTATATGAACTTGATTTCTATATTTTAGCTGGTGTATATAATGCACAGTGTTTATAATCAACAACTGTATGTGTGTAACGTATTGTTGTGCTGATCAATCATAAAACTGCTGCAGAGACCCAGGTGAGGCACGCAGTGTTCGTGCCTCATGGCAGGGGGCGCTGGTGAGCCCAGCGACTCCTCAACTGCAGAATAATAGAATTAGACAGCAAGCTACAGTAAACAGTTAGCAAACAAGTTATCGATGCTGTTCTTCAAAAGGAGCGACGCATGGACTTCATTTATAAGTAAAGGTATGAAGATAACGTTTCTAAAGCTTTTTCTATGCTAGTTTGTATAATATACATATATATAATATATACATATTACATATTATGTAAAGAATCCTGATATGAAATGTTAACAAAACACGTTAACTGTTGCCAGTCAAATGGTGAATAAGCTGCTCTGTAGGTTCATGTTTGTAAATCTGATGTGATGACGTCAGTGCCTCAGTAGGGAAGACGACCACTGCACGTCACTGGTACACATATAATATAAATTGCTTACATCCACCATGACATCTTGTTTGTTGGTTAGTTTGTTTGTTTGTTTATCAGGACTGAGCGTGGGAGAGCACCTTCAACTTAAACAGGCAGAACCAGCGAATAAGTGTTTTTCGTTATGGTGATAAATGATGAGTGTCTGGATTAAATAACACAGACAGCATCCATCATAACAAACAGATATGTGATTACAAGTTAGCTCTTGGGTAAACCGGCTATTGTTCATCTGATTTTCTCTAAGGAGGCTCTTCAGACTTTGGTTGCCCTTCGTTACTGCCCAAGGTTGTACGAATGAAAAGACCTGCACCTACTCTGTGACAGCTGCAATGATGTCATGCAAGCATGTGCACACGAACTGATAGCATTCAGACACGAGAACACTTATCTTTCAAATGAAAGCTTGTTTGTAGCGTCTAGCCCTCGCGTTGATATTTTAATTTGCACCCACTCAGTCTGACATGGAGAGTTGCAAAGCTTTTCACACTCATAAATAAACCATTGCTCTAAGCTCACTGCTATGTTTCTCTCACACACATGCACAAATACAAATGGACACAGAGAAAAGGCGGTTTTGTAAGAGAAGCATCTAGAAGAAGACTGTTGTAGCCCACCACACAGTTGAATTAATGCCACTAAAAAATGCACTTAAAGCTCTTCATGTTGCCAGTTTGGGGTTTATTCAGTGTTCAACATCGTGAATATAGCTATAGTCTTTATATTCCTCCTTGCCCTTCATGCTTTCATCTGTCAAAACATCTACCAATAAGAAATGGTATCGATCATACAGTATCCAAATATTAACATATAGATGAATCCAGGTCTACAAAGATTGGAATCAGTGTGAAATATGATGAAATATTTACTCAAGAATTTAAATTATTATTCCCACAAACATTTTAAACATTCACTTTCTCAGTGAATTTGCACAGGCTGTGAAGAAGTAGATGTGAAAATCAGATCCCATAAGTTTCCATTCTATGATGCAGACCTTGCGGCTAACTGTAAAGATGCTCGTAATTATGAGCAGTCCCTGCATGTGTATGTGCCGTCTGCTGATTGTTTGTGTGCAACCGCATCTATGTATTGAATTACATCCTTTTAACTGCGTGTTTGCATGGTTGAGCTTTATAGATATTGAAAACTGTTGCTCACTTGGTTTGGATACCCAGTGGGACGTGTTTACTCAAAGCAGGTTTTAATGAAGTCTCTGTGGTAACATTTCAGGCGCTATTTGCATCTAGATTGCACCAAGCATTTTGAGCAAGTCTTGGTAGAACAATTTTAAAGTGTCTCTCTCTCTCGCTCTCTCTCTTTTATGATGTTAGTGCTGTTCTTTTTTGTGAGTGTTTTCTCTATAACTCTTGGCTGTGACCTATGAACTGCTTCTTGTGCTGTGTAGTGTAAAACAGACTTGTGAAGGGTTCATAATAGGCCAATCTGGAAAAGGCCAAGTGCTCCTTTTACTGCAGGCTGCAAAACCTTGCTTTGCTCCCAAATACACTCCCACATACACCTACACACACACACACACACACGCATATACACAAAGCACTTAATTAGGAACACCTAAAATCCTGCTTCTTCATATGGTTATGCCACATGACTGGTTAGCCAAGTCCACTAGAGGGTCATCACTGAGACCACAAACCACAGGAATGCTTTTACAAGTGGAGCCTACTGACATTTTTCTCCTCCTTCATCTTTCTTTCACTGGTTTTGCATTTGTCTAGGGTCTGTGCCACTCCTGGTAGCATGAAGTGATACCTGGACCCTTTTTGTGATGCCCGGCATCCACTAATGCACCGTGGAGGCCCATTGGCACTGTCCATAGAATACCAGGATTGGCAGGTGCACCACTGCTGCTTCATTCTTGCTCTTTGATTTTTGCGATGTCTTGAACACAGCCCTCAGTAAGTTGAATTTTTTAATTTCCATCAAACAATGTGGCATCCTTTCACTCCTCACACATTATTCAGTCAATATTAGTTTAAATATCTAGCATGAATTGTTTTTTGCCCATTGAAATGTGATGTGCTCTGTACAGTTCTCTTTAGAGTTTACTCATAATGACATGAAAAACAAAAGTCATGCACCTAGAGGCAGTTTTGTACATGGAAATGTTCTGTTGATGAGAGCGGTCAGAAAGGCCAGAGTAAGCCTGTTAACTACAACTATGTGGAGCAAAAAGAATCTGAGAATGCTCAATGCACACTAGTTTGTCATATACAGATACAATAGTAAATGGTGATGTCAGGTTTCACTCCTCACAGAGAAAAGCAGACATCTGAGGCTGCAGTGGGCATAACGGACTGTTGAAGACTCTCCATTTTTGATTGTAGCCAGCTCTGAAGAGTCATACAAATGCTCAAAATGTGGCATAAACAGGATACAACCTATTTTCTGTCAGCAGTTCAGTAATGATGGACTTTATGGTTGCAAATGTACCCAGCTCCTACAGTATTCTTACAGAATATCATAGTGAAAGTGTTTTCATGAACTTGGCGGTCATTACAAAGTACCTCAGTGGCCTCCATTGCCTTCTAAATCCACCTGAAGGTCTTGTGGCATGGTTGTGTGCAAAAAACTGCAGACTTTTTGTGATGCACTCATGTCAGCATGGATTGTACAGAGTCTGTTTTGAGATAGGAACTATATTTAGTATAGCAATTCTAATTAAGTGCACATTGAGTATAAACAACTATGACTTCTTGCATGCACACAGAGAAAATAGCAGTGTTTATCAACAGCCAAATTGCTGAAGGAAAATGGACAGTGTGGTCTCTATCAGCTGATGTGTATCAGGGCTACAGGGACACTATTCATTTCTGTTATCAGCGATAACCACCACTGAGTGCTCTTCCTGCTGCTGATTTCTATCTGCACCACTGGGCTAAGAGATCTTTATTAGACATCATTGTAAGTACTGCAAAAGGTGAAATATTCTAAATCATAATCAAGAGGACAAGGTGGATTAGATGAGTGAGGATGTTATTAAAATGGAAAACTTGACAAAACTGAGCTAAAGTTCTCTTTATCTGTGTATATGTAGTTTCATAAAAAAATCATAAGAAAATTGTGTGATATTAAATTAAGCTTTGCATTTATACTATAGACTGTATATAAAAGATGGACATGGTCACTGTAATGTCACTCGTTGTTTTGTGAAGCCCAGTTTAGCCTTTTAGCTGCTGCCATGATGATTTTTGGAAGGCAGATGTGAAAGCACTATTATGTAAGCAAGTAATGATCCATGATGCATCCATAGACTGTATGGGTGCATTGCTGAGACACATATATCTGTTAATCAGTGCTGTGAAACACATCCTAGGGTTCCCTCACGGATGGATGGCCTGGTAGTGCAGTTAACTTCAGAGCAAAGTATATGTCTCGCTATGAAATAACACTGACAATGCATCAACACTACAGTGAAGCGGTCCAGTCGAGGGACTTAGATTAGCACAGCAGACAGCTGCCAGTGACAGCTGCCAGTGACAGCTGCCAGTGCCAGAATTCACCTGTGGATGTTCAGTTTATTGTCTCAAGTAAGTAATTGTTTTTGACTCATATTGCTGCAACTGTAAGTGACATCAGACATCATTCAGAGTGGGTCAGGTAGATTTGGATGACCCTGGGCCCCTGTATTAGAGGTACGGGCTTTTATGGCTCAATCTTCTTCTGACACATCCTGCAAACGCACGATCGGCTTGGGACCTGGGGAGTTTGGGAGCCGGGTAAATGCCACGGGCTCTTTGTTGTGGTCTGCGGTTTAGCGGGGTGCGCTTGGGGATGCTGGAGCATCCACAGGAATGCCAAGAGCCAGCATTTCCCAGATAAACACTGGATTGATCAATATTGTCGGTGTTTTTAACTTGCAGCTGGTGACAGCATGATTACTGTTTTTGAAGAGAAACTGACAAACTGCAACACCTACATGTAAACCATTTTTAAGGCAGTATGACAGAGGACCATCTGCTGCATACAGCAGATGTGCATTAATAAACCCATAAAGACATGAATTTATCAATTTAACACAACACAACTTTATTAACTGGTAGCTCTTCTTTTAGAGTTTTTATCATTTGTGTGCTCTTTAATCTTTTGCATCATGTTCTCTTTGCACGCTGCTTGTGTACTTAAAGCCATTACTGTCAATGCACATGCAGAAAAGTATGTGTACATATTAGCATCGCAAATGAAGCCAGCATATGGATAAAGGACAGGTTGTTTCTTTTATCCCCTTAGCCAGAACTTACCCACAGAGATGCATGCACATGCGAGCCCCTCCACCCCAACACACACACACACACACACACACATACGCACAGAAGTGTAGACAGTTATTATCATTGTTTAGACTATCTAGACTGTTGTTGTCCACTCAGTCTTTTGCACTCTCCTTCTTTTGCCTTTGACAGAGACTAATAGCAGAGCTGAAGGGGGCCTACCTTGGAATTCATCTCAATCTATAACTTAGACAAGTTGCATGTTTTTTTGCTTCTTCTTTTTTTCAGCACTCAGAAAAAATAGAGACTTCTTGGGGTTAAGTGGAAAGTGTTTTCTTCTGAATGTTTACGACTAGTGCAGGAGATGACCAGAGGATCAGTACATGCGTACATGAAGAATAATCTTAGCATCAGCTGCAGCAGCACAGAGACGATCAAGAATGATGCTACCAAACAATATTGCAGAGAAATAATTGTATGATCAGGCTGTATGCAAGAAATACATCCTTATGCACTCTTGAAAGAAACCTACGTGGTAACATGCATCAATCTTATCCAGTACAGGGTCACAGGCTGCAGACATTCCCAGTTGTCACAGGACAAGAGGTGGCGTGAACCTTGGACAGGTTGCCAGTTTGTCACATGGGCTGACAGAGAGAGACAGGCAATCCTTCATTCATACCAGCAACCTTTTTTAGAATCACCTCGCAGAGGAAGAACATTTAAACTCCACACAGAAACGCCCTGGAGTGGATTCGAAGCCAGGATCTTGTTGCTGTGAGTCAACAGTGTTAACCACTGCACCACCATGTTGCCCATGTAGCTGCACGTGCTACAAAACCAGGTCATTAATAGGCCTGATACTCAGATGCAGTTTATCACAATTCCATGCCACCGCTATATTAAACAGCAGACAAAAATAATCTTGAACCGTGATCCCAAGATGATATTTAAGTGTGTTTTAATTGCATTTTTTAAGTAGCAAAATGAATGTCGGAAAATCTCATCTGAGATTAACTTTATTATCCCTTCATATTCGCAGCAATAATGGAGTTCTTGTTCTCACGGCGACTGGAACATAACAGTAGTACTGAATGGAATAGAATGGTATAAATGAATAAGTCCTATTTGCTACTTTAGAATTAAATATGATCTGATATATTTAGACAAATTTTCTGATGATCTGAGCACGCGCAAGCGCACGCACAGACACTGTAGCACGCAGCACAGCTTTGGTTTTAAGGGTTAATAAGCATCATGCACAAGGTCTTTAATACTGTGCATGAAGGGAAAGGAAGAGGGACGGAAAAGGAAGAGGTTACAGGGATTTATGTTGCTGCAGCCTCTCTTTTTCTGTCTATCACTTATAAAAATAATGATCATCCACCCACCCAGCACATGGCCACAGCAGATGGAGATAATTGGTACACAAACAGCACATCACTATCATCACTCGTGCCAACGGCAAACAATGTACACTCAGGAAGTATTTCACGGGAGCGTTAATAATGTTTTTGTAAAGTACAATCTAAAAAACGGGCTCTATTTTTGATGTTTTCTTAACTATTATGGTAAGTTTGAATTTTTACAAATACCCATCATGTAATAGCTGTGATAGAAACCACTCTGAAGCTGTGCTGTTATCACACAACATTTGGGTTCCTGTCACGGCAGTAACACTGCAGCTGAGCTATCTTGTAGCACTGTGAACGCTCATATGCTTAGGTTTAAGGGTAATTGTGCATTAATGGTGGTCCTTGATATTCTGCAGGAAAACTGCCATTAAAACATTCTGCGTTATGGTTTTTGTCCCTTTCTCTTTTGCGCTGTGTTCTATTTTCATGCTAACAAAGTTGAACATCTGTTCCTCCCTCTGCTTCCAAACAGCACTCATTGTCCCTTTTGACTTCAGCACGCGTCATCAAACTCACCTTCTTCCTTCCATCGCATCACATCAGTCCCCACAGTGTGTGACTGTGTCTGTGAGTTTGTCATATCGGTATCTTAAATTTAAATGGCGCTTAGTTGTGTGTTCTTTTTTTCTCACTACATATTTGTTTTCATTTTAATTTTATTTGATATATTTCTATATTTTCCTGCAGCGCAAGCATGCTACACCCTGTAAATGGTATAGCACAGAGTCAAAAATGCCACTCCCTTTAGGGGACCCAAGAGAAATTAGTTGCCATTGCCACATGTAGCCCCAGTGCCCCTGCCCTTTACCTTCAGTCTTCCTCATCACATGAGAAGCCCGCAGAGACTGGAGTAACAGCTGTGTAAAAGTCCCATGATCCAGCCCAGAAGACCTATCCAAGCTAGACTGGTCTGCCCTTATATGCATAAATGATGTAAATTATGCCAGAACAGGAGGCCGAATCATGCAGGTCACGTAAACCCGTGCACTGTACTTAAAGGGTGCCTTATGCATTGCCTGTAGGACAGTAAAGACTTAGACATATTCTAAGTTTCGCTGTAAGTTCAAATTGAGTTCAAATGCACCTGCAAATTTGAATGCATTCGTCTAATACAGTTTTATATGTAGAACACTTTAAAAAAGGGTAAATCACAAACATAACATACTAAAGACAAAAATGTATTCATGCACATTTAAATGAATATGCATAAGCAGAAGTGATGCATGTGCCCGTTTTCATGCACATCAGTGCATCCTTGAATCCAAGCGCATGTGAGGGCACACAGACATTTACATTTACAATCTAATTTACGCACATATGGCCCACTTGTATAGTTAATTGTATACTGCCTGTAACAATGCAACAGCGCTATCTTCTGTCCTGAAAGATTACTGCAAGACTGCAGCAAACTGATCGAGAGTGAACAAGTGGTCTTTTCAGGATTTCTTTTTCATCTCTCTGATCTCTCTAACCTGCTGATTCATCTGGATCACTAAACTCTGTCATCAGATCCAGTGAACATGCCAGTGTCCATGTGTGTACATGCAAGATTTCAAACTGAGTGGAAACCCACTCACATGTGCAGCAGGATTGTAAGTTGCTAAAAGACAAAACATATCAGGGGGATAAAGCCTCATCGGCCCACATGTTCTCTTCTTCCTCTGCCTTCTTTAGTTTTATTGCTTCAGTCCTCGCCTTACTTTTCCCCTAATTACCCCCTTTTTTTTGCACACACACAGACACACATACCTTTTTTAAGATGAATCTCTTCCTAACCCTCCTTTATTTTTCCCCATACTTCCCTTATAGCTGCGTTATTCCCCCCCCCCCCCTTTTTTCCTTTTTTTTCTCCCCCCCCCGTTGACTTTCCTCTTCTTCCGCCCCCCCTTTCCCCCCTCCTCCGCACCCCC
>VOQJ01013909.1:13205-36342 GCA_015052665.1 Apistogramma diplotaenia | reverse complement strand
ATTTTTAATACTCTATCGGATTTGCCAAGCCAGCTGAGAGATGCGGCTGCAGTCCTTGGAGAGGCCATGAGGCTGGCAGGGACACTGTCCCAAGAAACCTTGGAGGCTCACAGACACAAGCACTTAGCCTACATCCTAAATGAACAGGCACAGCTCAGCAATGGAAACAGCACAACACTCAACAGCAATCTGAACAAGGTCGGTCATTGTAGTCTTGGTAAAGTTGATTATTTTATCAGATGTATCAAGGAAAATTTAAAAACATTTTAAACCTGAGATTTTTTGGTAAATGTTCAGGTGGTGAGGAGGCAGTCTCTGCGCAGGAAATCGACCCTGACCTCCCTGCTGTTTGGGGAGGATGAGGCAGAATCTTTGAAATCCAAGAACATAAAGCAGACTGAGTTGGTGGCCTCCTTGCGAGAGGCCATAGCCCGCATTGCAGAGCACTTCCATTGTCTGGACCCACGCCACTCCAGCACCGTGCGTGCTTTGTGTTATTGTGCTTATTTATAAGTACTGGTGGTAGTATTCTAATATCCTCAAAATGTTCATAATTTTCACACATTTTGACTCAATATTGAGCTGATTTCTCCCACCTCGTCTTTGTAGGATCTGACTCCAGACTACTCCATGGAGAGTCACCAGCGAGATCACGAGAACTTTCTTGTGGTATCTCGCAACCGGCGGAGACGGGCAAAGGCTTTGCTTGACTTTGAGCGTCATGATGACGATGAACTGGGTTTTAGAAAGAATGACATCATCACCGTGAGTCATAACTTAGAGATACAGCCAAAAAAAAATTTTAAAAACCAAAACTACAACGCAGTCTTGCCTCTGTCTTATTCTGCTGCATTTTTGTCATTCAGATCATTTCGCAAAAGGATGAGCACTGTTGGGTTGGTGAGCTCAATGGCCTAAGAGGTATGTGATTTAAAGGAAAGTTACAGTTACTGATATACTGTAGCACATTGGTGTTGTATCAGTGTTATCAGTAACCAGAAACCTAATTACAAGACTCATATAAATAAACATGATAAAAATGAAAGGCAAAGCAACAATAATAATAATATGTGGAATAAAAATCAGCATCTGCCTCACAGCGTACATTTTCTCTTGAACAGGCTGGTTTCCAGCAAAGTTTGTTGAGATACTAGATGAAAGGAGCAAGGAGGTATGGACACGCTCACTTGATTCTCTTAATTAAAGCCAAATGCTTTGAAATTGTCTGATTAGCCCAGCTGATGTTTTTTACAGTGTTCAGTGTTATATGCCTTCCACCTGTTCGTATCTTTGCTTCTTTATATTATAGTGTCCTGACTATTAAATCATAGTGTCTTTGACGTTGATGGATGATCTTGTATTTGTCTCCAGTACTCACTAGCAGGTGACGACTCTGTGACCGAGGCAGTGACAGACCTGGCCAGAGGGACTCTCTGTCCAGCTCTAAAGGCCATCTTTCAGCATGGGCTGAAGAAACCATCTATACTTGGGGGGCCGTGCCACCCTTGGTTATTCATAGAGGAGGTAGGAATACTTTTATTATTCATGGTACGATGGATCAAATGGTGTGTGTCTAACTAAATTTGAACTTGAATTTCAGTCTTCTGCTTTTCTCTCAGGCAGCCAGCAGGGAGGTGGAGAGGGACTTCAACTCTGTTTACTCCAGGCTGGTGCTTTGTAAAACCTACAGGTGCAACACGCACGCACACACACACGTGCACACAAAGAATTTTAATATTCTCCAGGTACAATCGGGATGCATAACGCTCCGTGAAGAACATAAATGGGGAATTTCCCATTAACTGTATGCTTAATGTATTATGTGCTTTTTGCACTACTACTTCTAGAAGTAACAAGTCTTTTGCATTTACCAGGTTAGATGAAGATGGAAAAGTGTTAACACCAGAGGAGCTGCTGTACAGAGTGAGTGAACACTACTTTTATTCATCACTAATTGTCAGTACAGTGAGGCCTAACTTCAAGTCTGTAAAGTCAGCCTGTAGCACTGAAGACTGGTAGGAAGTGCAGTGTTTACCTCTGGTTCTCTTCTCAGGCAGTGCAGTCAGTCAACATGAGCCACGATGCAGCACACGCTCAAATGGACGTCAAGTTTAGGTCTCTTGTGTGTGTTGGCCTGAAGTAAGTTTTTATCTCACACACACGCAGAATTGAAATCATCAGCCACTCTGTAGAAGTTACAGTGAATGTTATTCTGGTGAACAGCACACTCTGATACTCAGTCTGTTTGGATCCTAACACGTCTGCCCCTCCAGTGAGCAGGTGCTGCACTTATGGTTGGAGGTGTTGTGCTCCAGCATGGCTGCTGTAGAAAAATGGTATCATCCATGGTCTTTCCTTCGTAGTCCTGGATGGGTGCAAATCAAGTGTGAGCTCAGGTAGTGAACACACACCAGTCTGCACAAATCATGGATGATTACTCAGTAATGGATTCTTGCTGTTGGCAAGTTGGGGAAAAAATGAATGACACACCTGTTGTCTCCTCAGGGTCCTGTCAAAGTTTGCTTTCAGTCTCTCCCAAGACTGTGAGCTACCCGACAAAAAGGAGGTGAGTCCAGGAGAGCGTCACAGCATCTCCATACAGAGTGGTAGTGAGCACGTTTTGCTAATTGAAGACAGCGTGTTAGAACTGAGTGAAGAAAAACATGATTATGACTTCTACTGTTTCAGAAGTCTGCTGTTCTGAAAGCACAAGTTATGGATGTGCTGGTTCAGCATCACCTCTTTAGTTGGGATCTCTAGGTAATGTCACTTATCAGACTGTGGGTAGTTCAGTATAGGTGTTACTGTAGATGGTGTTATTGTCTTTACCCTTCATCTTCAGAGTGAGGTGGCACATTTTTGCTCCACTGTCAGCGACAGATGAGTCAGCTGAGCATGTCTGATACTGAGCCGTGAGCAAAATCTACAAAATGCTTGAGACAATCATTTTTATTTCAGATTATTTCCATTTTTTTTTATTTCAAAGATAACAGTACAATCGTGTTTAACTTCAGCAGTTACTCCTCCCTTAATTTGAAACTTGGTTTGAGTAATGATGGCATCAGCTCAGTGATGGTTGTCTTTGAGCCAAATACGTTTCTGATGTGTAAAACCTTTGACAGTGGAGCTCTATAAGCCAGCCGGTCTCTTGATAGAATAAAATATCTTGAAGGGGAAAATTTGCCATGTCACTGTGCAAGTAGAATAGAAAACTCAATTGTTAGTGTTGTTAGTAACATGTGTGTGTTTCCTGCTGTCTCCTTCGTGCAAGTCAACCTATCTCCTCTTTGGGGGGAGAAAGATCTCAGCTAGCTATTATAGTCACCATAGAAGACTTTTTATTCTCCTTTAAACAATATTTTTTTTGACATCATTTTCTTTAAAATTGCTGATTGGTGTTTTGGCCTGAAGGAGCTGCTGTCTGTGATGTGGTGGTGTATGGGGGGGTCTTCAACTAAAAGCTTTCCACGTTTCATTTGTGTCCCAGGAGAAGGAGCAGAAGCCACTGAAAGAGGGAGTGCAGGACATGTTGGTCAAACATCACCTGTTCAGCTGGGACATCGACGGCTAGACACGCAGCAAAAGTGGCTGAAACCTGCTCCATCTTGTGCATCTAAGTTATCACTTGGTCTCCAAGTGCTTAGTCCTTTTTCCCCTTAAATGTAAAATAAGTGAAGAGACATTTACTATCCATAGACATACATAGACACTACTGCCTGCCTCATCCTGTGTCGGTTTTGGACAGTTTTAACACCCAAATGATTCAAACTCAACTTGGTGTTTGCTGAAGAATGTATACATTATTGTACATAATTTAAATGTACTAATACTCATTACCAGAGGTTTCACTGCAAGGTCAAAAAATATATGTGTGTATACACATCTGGCACACTCCTGCTATAGGACTGGAGCACAACAAATGCACATGAGTGTGTGAGAAACGCAATCTGTTCTCTTGTTTGGCTCATTAAGGCATGGTTGCCATGGCAAACACAAGTTTTAACATTATCCTAAATTCCATCATCATCATCATCATCATCCTTTAACTTTTAAGACCAAAATAGGACATTCCTAAACAAAAAGCTGTAAAGTTCCAAACTATTTTTTGAGTGGAATGTAATTTACCTCAGTATCACAAAATACTTCATTAAATGTTGCAAATGCCAAGTAAAGCCTTGTTGTTTGTGATACAAAACTGTGGGTACACGTTCTACCGAAGCAGCGGTAGTAAACAGTCTGTCTGTATAATATGATGTAGATGAAGCAGATCATTTTCATGTTACACATATGTATAAAGTATATATATGAATACACACGTACAAGTCTATACTTTGTAATGTTCTTTTGTATATGAACACATTTGTTGCTTGTGGCTACATGTACCATTTAATGCAGTTCAACATAGAACTTCATCTATGTTTGACTTAAAGCCATCGACTTCAGAAATCAACTGCATTAAGTTCAGCTGTGCTACATGTAAATGATACATGTTCAGTACTTTTTTAGCACCTTCATTTTTGGACTTTGTTCTTCATTCATATTCTTCTTTCTTAAAGACCATTCTATAAGTGGTCTTTAATATTATTCATTTGTTTTTAACTTTTAGGGGTACACTCTGCATCTTTCCTCAGTTTCTTGGGTCCACGTGATTGTAGCCAGTGTCACTTGTCAGATTAACAATTAAATTCTTTTTCCTCACTAATATCATTTGAAGATGTCAATCCATAACCGATCCATAATACTCTAAATCCCGCTGTACAAAATCGGACTAACAGAAAATCTGATTTTTCCTGGCAAAACGTTTCAATTTGAACCTTTTTGCACAAATACACACATCAGTGCAAAAGTCTTGAGCCACTCGTCATTTCTACATGTTTTGCTTCCAGGGAGCCGGACAGTCTTGAGCGGTAGTTCTCCAGGCTTTCTGAGGGTCTGAAGTTTTCCTTTGGAAAACTCATTTCCAGTGAGTCCAGTCATTTCCCAATGACTGCTTTTGTTCTTTATGCCAATTAACACTGACCTATGAATCATTCAGACACACAAAAGAACAACTCAAGTTATTAAAGCGTTGTCTACACAAAACTATTTAGCAAAGACTCAAAAGCCATGCAGACAAGAACCCTGGAGAACTATTCCTGAAGACTACTTAAAGAAAGCTGTCTCAGTGAGTTCAGCCTGTGCTGAAGAATAAAGGGAGTCGAACCAAATATTGACTTTCATTGCCTGATGTTTGCTGCACCTTTTTCCCATTTATTTTCTAGCAAAATACAAAGAAATGAGGAGTGAGTCAAGACTCGTGCATATTACTGTACAGTACTTGGATTTTATTTATCTAATATGGAAACAATAACCAACACGGTTGAAAAGTTCAGTAAACTGTGTTTATTAATGGTCCTTTTCTTGCAGCAAGGTGTTTAAAATGTCACAATATGTCTACAATAACAGGCCATAACACATGGGATATGAGAGTTACAAGTACCACTGCAAGTACGGCAAGTCTTACAATCATTAGCAGCTGCTGAAGTGAAAAACTGTGCTGTATTGGTACTAACATTACTAGGTTTGTATATAGACTGACAATGGAAGCATGACAGATACTACTGAATCTAGGTGTGCAAGTGAGCTTATTTCAAAAGACCACAACCATCCAAGAGTAAATGTTCTGCATGTCAAATAAATAATAAAACAAAACAGCTTATATTTCCCATAAATTTCAAATCACCGTGTGAACTCTGCTACATTCATTTGTAATCTGCATACATTGTGTACACCCTTCCAATCAGTAGAACTAATAGGTAATGTTTGTAGTATAAATAGTTTATCATTGTAAATACACAGGGAATTCATGGGTGAGTGTCACTAATAGCTGCTCATATATATAGGGTGCTGGACCCTCCTCCCAGCTCCTAAAACTGAGGACACGCATAAAATATGGATAAAATTAAATTAATTTATCATCCTGAGTGAGGCTAACCTCAAAAAATCACACTGCTTTCAATCACCCCAGCCATTCATAATGGTAAAGGCAGCTGACATTAAATGCTTCAGAGGTGCTGTTTTGTGTCACACCCCTCTGTGTTCCCTTTAAAAATAAAACTAAAAACATAGGACCTGGTGTAAAAAGGCGAGGAGTAATAAGACTGAGGAGAGTGTCTTGCTCCAAACATGTTTCCTTCGCGGTTTGTGGAATGAAGACACTTGATGGAGTGATAGAGAAGGTGGTTTGAAATGGAGCACGGGAGCTTTTCAGCAGCTCCCTATGCCCGATGACGAAGGTGCTGCTGTGGAGTTGGTGCTGCTGTTCTGGCCTTTTCCTTTGTGCCTCTGGCCACCCCTTCTCCTTCCACCACCCCCAGACTTTGGCTGTAACAGAGAGAGAAAGGAAACGCTCAGTGAGCCATCGCAGGACTGCATCGCAACACTTGAAGAGCCAAAAACAACGACCAATGCAAAGACCAGGGCCCGATACTATGAAGCAGCATCTTGGCTCGTCCAGGGTTAACGCTGTGTGACCTAAGTGTGACCATTCATTTGATCGCCAGATAACGGAAAGATACCCTGCATATGTTGAACTTGCTTCGTAGTACAGGGCCCAGAAATCATCATATCGTAAGAGTCCATATTTCCAATAACTAACTGCCAGGCTGTCAGTCTTCAACTCAGCCTCACTGTTGTTCACCACAGTTTACCTTGTTCTCTTTGTTGCCCTCCTTTATTTGAGGGTCATCATCTCCCTCTCCCTGAGAGAGCCAGCCATGAAAGCAGAGGAGATGGAGAGAGTGCAAAGGAGTGATGGGCATGAGTTAGAATTTAGGATGAAATATGACAAAGCAGCGTATTGATTGACAGACAAGGTGTTGCATGGGGGGAAAAAAGAGGAGGAGGAAACAAGTTAGAGAAATGGCGAGAAACAGCAACATCAGGGTAATCAGAATCTGAAGAAATGCAGGAACAGCAGAACTGCGAGCACGCAGTATCTGTACAACACAGTACGCTTCAGTGTGTGTACTGGCTTGTGGCTCACCGGCTGTGTCGTGCTGGAGCCTGCTGGCTGCGCTGCTGGTCCCACGTCGTCACTGGCTGCCGTGGTGCCGTCCTCTTTTCGGAGTGGCGCCTTTTTTGTCGACTGCATTTTGATTTGTGGAGGTTTTGAGTTTGATGGCATGTTATTGGTAGACTGCAAGAGCTGAAAATGATGAGTCAACATGTGAGTTTCAATAAAGAACCTGCGGGAAAGGATTTCAGTGTCTGAGCAGAAGTTGTTACACAGCAGTCTGCTAAACCAAAATCTCAGTGTAAACCTTCAACTTCCAGAAGGCTTTGCTACCTTAGTGATGGTTCCCACAGCCTTGGTACGCCCCTCCCTGAACACCAGCCTCTGGTCACAGTGCAGGTACTCGGGGGTCTTGATGAAACGAAAGTGGACTGAAGCCTTGTCCCCTGTTCGTAAGCAGTCTCTGTTCATTGACAGGATGGTGGCGGTCTGCCTTATGCTTCCACAGTGGACTAAGTGTTGGATCAGGGGTGAAATGTAGATTAAAGAGAATTAATTGATGCATATTGTGACAATAATATGACCATTTAAATCCCATAACAATTAACATACATATAAATATGCAAATTACATCCAGAACATATTAATAACACATGGCCTACATCACTACTACCCACCCATGGCCTGGTATCTGGGGGATATCGTGGTGGGATGATGCAGCACCAGGATCTCAGCCTCAAACTCCCAAGTTGCCTGTGGGTTTAACCTGGGGGACACCATTACCATGCCTTTCCTTATGGACGAACGCTTGATCTTTAGAAAGAAGCATATGATGCACGTTATCATTTTACCACTGTTCTACTATCACGATAAATATAAACTGTAACACTTTTCAAGACCTAAAATCGAACTAACTAATGCAATTCCAAGCATGTCCACTAGATGGTAGTGTGGTTCATTTCTTTCCTCTACCTTTTTAAGAGCAAATGATGCAGTCTGGCCACCTCTGACCTCCTTCACAGGCATTCGTTTGCGGTGTATTGATTTGACAGCAATGGAGATGAAGCTCCCCAGAGGATCTGGCCCTAGCAGCATGGTGTCATTCAGGCGTATGAGCCCACGTAAAGTAGTTCCCGATACTACAGTTCCCACACCCTAGGACATAAACAAAACATGAGCTGTTGTTTTCGCATTAAATTTGCATGATAAAATGCATTAGAGAGAGGTGGGGTCAGTCAGTGTTCAGAGTACCGGCACAGAGTATGTGTCGTCTATTTGAAACTCGGCGGGCTGATCGTCCCGGTAGGATGTTCTGGAGGAAAGCAGGTTGAGAAACATCTTAAGCAGGTCCATGTTCTCGCCGGTCACATTGGAGATCTGAAAGATGGGGCACATCCTGGGGGAATACAACACATACACACATTCACATTACAGTGAAACTTTTTCTTTTTCTAAATCTGAATCTCGCTCGAACAGACGCAGTACCTCTCTGAACTGAAGTTCGAAGCCGTGACTATGACGTCGTCCTTGTTCTGTACCAGGACAGGAATTTTCCTACAACCCGGGGACTTCAGTAACCTCTGCAGCAGCTTTAAGGTCTCTGTTAGAAGGAAAGCAAGACCACAGAAGTTCATTTGTTTCTGTTTAGCCAACACGTGAACACAAGGTCTAATGTGTATTTGGTATAATGAAGAAATATTATAAAGCAGTAAGACTCCAGAAAACTGACCTTGCAAGATGTTGGCAGGGCACATGTCTATCTTGGTAACCACAACAAACACAGGCACATTCAGAGCTAAAGCCAGACCCAGGTGCTCTTTGGTCATTCCAACAATACCTGCATTACTGCCCACCTGGAAAAGAAGGGAAAATTAATTTTAATGCTACACTTTTTTTTGTGACATACAAATACAAACATCTTCCTCCCCCCCTTTCTCACCATGAGCATGCAGAAGTCGGGAAGGTGTCCGGTCATCCCGAAAACTGTGGTCTTGAGGTATTTCTCATGGCCGGCCAAGTCTATGAAGGTAATGACCTTAGAGGACTTCTCGCAAATTTTGGTCCAGTCCAGGCTTCCTCCATGACTGTCTGGTTTATTCACCACCTGCAAGACAGATACCATACCACGGTGTCTTCACTTCTCCCACTGATGTTAAGATTTCATTCCATCCACCTCGTGGTTCAGTATATGAGCCGTCATTAAAAACATTTATGTGTCATTTTTTAGAATTACACTTCTTTTAGAAGTAAAGCATGGAGCGCACACTCTCACCTGTCCCTCTTGGTCAAACCCCAGGATATCATTGCCCACACTGCTGGTCCTGCCACTCTCCATCTCATGCTTGTGTCTGAACAGTTTCTGGCGGGCAAAGCCCCTGCCGTTGTCCAGCTCACCGTGTGTTAATACTCCCAGCAGGGTACTTTTACCAGCATCCACATTCCCCACCACAGCAACCCTGAGGGACACAAGAGTACCATCTAAAGTGAAAAAAAGAGAGCCCTGGATGCTCCAGTTCACCAAGTCACAAATCAAGTCATAATAAAATTACTGATCAGCAAACATTCATACATACAACTTCAGTAAGAAGACAGAAAAAATATACATCAGCGTCCTGAGGACAGTTCAAAATCAAAGTAAAGAGGGTGCTCTAAAGTAACTCGAAAGTAACTGTGACTTCACTACTGCTCACCTGACCTCCAGGAAGTCCAGCTCGCCCACACGCCTCCGTATCAGATAGTCACGTACCAAACCGGCAGCCTCGTTGCGCTCCCGCAGAGGGATCAGGTCGGCATCCAGCTGCTCACACATGGAGCGCACTGTGGCTACTGAGGCCTCCATATCTTTCTCGTCCAAGCCCCAGTCACCGCCATCTGCGTAGTAGGAGAACAAGAGCGGATGTGTTATAAACTGAGCTAGAGTGAACGGGTGAAAAGGTCCAAACAGCACATTTATTTTTACACTACACCTTTACACCTGCAATCACAGTATCCTTGAAATTTAGGTTCTAAAGGTTCTATATTTCTCACCTGAGCCCATTCCAACCACATAAATAGTCTCCCCGCATCCCTCCTCCATCCTGTCCCGCAGCTGCCGAAGTAACGAGTCATACTGCTCTCCATTTGGGCTAACAAGTGCCAGCTATTGGGTCCCAGAGAGAAGGCACAAAACAAATAGAGAAGCATTAACTACTAGTTTCATTGTCACTGGAATTCATGTTAAATCAAGGGATCTATTTCATTCAACAAGATAACCCTTCATTAACAGTCCTCAGGGCAGATTGCATCAGGTGTGCTTGTTTTCAAAGCCGGCAGTGACTGGACCAAATCGAATTATTTATTCAGGACTGTTTACATTCACCACAGGAAACGCTCATACCCCATAAGCCAGAGGAAAGAGTAAAACCTGAAAGGAATGGCAGGATCAAAAACTGCCATTGTTTGTTTTTTTCATTTTAAAGAAATTAATACAATCCTATTGAGTCCTGTTTACAAATGTGCCATTATTGAAAGAGTTTCTACTAAAATATATGCATTTAGAGCTGCGCAGACTGCGTTAAAGGCATGCTGCATTAATAGAGCACATTGCAAGATGTGCAACGCTTTATTGATAAGTTACTACAAAGAATAGCCTATCAGCTGCTGACATACTGAAACTACCAGGAGCCAAAAGTCAACAAGGAACTGCCTACCTGATGCAACTCTGTGCAATGTGTTTATGGGACAGAAAATGCCACTGAAATGTGTAATTTGACACCTGCAGTCACAGACCTGGATGTTTTCATTCTTACATTCACACATCCAGGCTTAGGTTAAGGCATAAACTTCTTTTATGCTTTAACTTTCTTTACTCAAAACCCAACTTTCAGTTTATCAGCTAGGTTTTACAACACATATAGCTACAGCCAAAAGTATATAAATAGAAATTATAGCCATAACTATGTCAGGTATGATAGTCTGGTAAACTAGCCGTAGTATCTCACTGTTCTTCATCAGCCTCCGTGTATTTATTTCGGGGTTACTGCACTGTGTTAAATCATAATTTCGGGCGCTTATGTGTAGCTACCGTTAGCGCCGCGCTCCAGCATCACTACAGCTACCTTAGCTGGAGCTGCTAACACCTGCTAGCTATTTTATTTAATGTCAACAAAAGCAGATTGGTGTCCACAAAATCAGTCGTGTATAATATTTGATGCCTAGAGCAGTCCACAGTTATAAAACGGTAGTTACGCGCCAGTATGCGAAAGGCACATTCTTTTTTTCATTCATTCATTCACTATGACAGCAGCAGCTAGCATTAGCTTAGCAGCGCTGTCGGGCCTAACTTTACCTTGCTAGTAAAGTCAATCCCATGATCCTCGGGCTCGCCATTGAGCGCGTCCCCATCCTCGAAACACTCATCACCGGCGTCGTCGCTGCATCCTCCCCGGTCTGGAGCAAATATACTCGCCGGGACTAGAGCATCATTCAGCGGTGCGGAGCCTGGACTTATGCCCGCCTCATGCGCCGCTGATATTGATGCCATTTTTACGCCAACTTTGCAGTAATAAATTGCAGGCTGTCTAAATGATGACGGCAGGCAGCCAAAAACAACAAACACACATACACACCAACCTGTGCACCTCTAGCTCTCAGCTCCAATGTTGGTTAGCCAACATCAGCTACACTAGACTTAAAGATAATAAGGGTCTTACCTCACGTTAACTAACATTACAAAAAGTCTTATTTATGTGCAGTCTGGCTGCATTTGAAAATAAAAACCACTGGCACCTACTCAATATTCACAAGGAAGGCGTGGATAACCGTGTGTTTTTACCTCCTATTCACCAGTAGCGTTTAAGTCACTGGGAATATGTTAACGGTGGACCAATACCAGTGAGGGGGTCGTTCATATGATTACAAGTTGGATCTGCCCCTCAGGGGGCAGTAAGGCAGCAGGGCTGATGATGCAGCAGGCTACTATGTTGTAATCAGCATGCAACACTCCTAAACTACTGATGTAATAGTATCAGAATTTAAAAGTTAATTTTAATCTTTTACAATTAGGAATTGAAGTCATTACCGTATAATTACCGTCAACAGGTTTTCCAACAAGCTAGCAATGAATGCCCTATGTAATCATGCCAAGGAAATGATATGATAAACTAGTTTTCAGTGTTGGAACAAGGACTCTGATGTATGAAATGTTCTAATTGACTTCTAAATGTTGGGTTATAACGAGACACTTGATACCAATGATTCATGTTAGAATCTTCATATATTGTCAGTGAGAATAACTTTGCTCATTGATTATTCTTTCACATTTCTAAAAGGTAATTAAGTTCAATCCAGAACTGAATTAAAAATTCTTCTCCTCACATACAAGGTTTTGAACTATCACACCCCATCTTCTCTTAAAGACCTTGTAGTACTTTTCTCTCAGACTGCTGGATTACTGTGGTACCTATAGTAAGGTATTTAAAAGTAGAAAGGGAGGCAGTGTTGTAGTATTTCACTGTGACCACTAGAGGACAGTGAACGCTTTGTGTCAAATCACCAGCAACACTATAAACAGTTCCTCTTCAAGCGTTTTGAATATTAACTCTTGAGTAAAACAGTCAATTTTGCCAATTATCTGCAAACAGTCAAAAACATTTACAGATATAGTTGTACTGTATGTAGTTGTATTGATGTGCAGCCTGGAATACATTTTGAAGTGATTCATACTGTTAAAATTTCTCACATAAGATTCATAAGACCGTAATATTTTAAGTAAATACTTAGTAAAAATCTGTATCGGCTCTTTCTGTGTATGCACTGTATGTGTGTGTATGTGTTTGGGTGCGTGCACACCCCTTACTCTGTTTTGTAAATGTTTTTGTGTGGCAATAGATCTGCTGACTGTCTTAAGACCACGTGTTGGGGCACGAGCAAAGATGTCACATCTCTGTGCCCCACTGAACCCTTCATGATGGAACTGACTCACAATACTTGCAAAAATAGCATGGCTTTTCCACATTCATCATGTGGAGAGAGAAACCTTTAAACAAAAAGTATTTTCCGGATGGGGACACCTCTGTTGATGAGGACGTGGTTGGTGTACTGTGGCTGTGGATTGCCAGCTGTTTGAAACCAGAACAAACTGCACAGTTTGTCAGCCAACACTCAAAAGCACAGCTGAACTAAGATCCTCAGATGTTCACTTGTGAGTTGGTACAATACATAATTGTGAACGAGCACATCTAAAGGCAAGAAAACAGTAAATAAAAAGGAAAATAAAAAGAAATAAGAATAACACTGTCAGAGTCTCTGGCTTCACCCACATGCTCAGATGAGTTAGCAGGAGGATTGTGCACAAAGAGTAAAAAGATAAACTCCACATAAATAAATGTGGACTTGTTTTTTTAATCACTAAAGACAGTTAAGGAGCAGTTTTTAGCTAAACTAATCAAAAACAATGCTCCCACACTTTAAATGCATATAATTCTATACTGAATCCTCCTATTGAGGCTGCTGCCTTAGTGCCTGTTACTGAGGCCTGTCATGACTTTCTGGATTTCTGGGCTGACAAAACAAACATCATTAATAACCCATCACATTAATATTAGATCTTAATGTCAGAGCACGCCCCTTTGAAAAGGCTTTAGTACACCATCTCTTATTCTGCCACTTGTATTCGGACTGTTGGTGTTTTTGTGGTTAGTTAACCCCTGCCTCCCGGGAAAAAGAACGGCTCAAAGAAATCATTAAAAGCTCAAAATTACCACGACATTCATCAATGTATGTAAACTTCTGACAACAACCATATATAAACAAAAGGACTCACGCATCAAGCTTTAAATATTTATAAAGGATGTAACGCACAAATAAATGAAGCCTCAGAATACCTCACAGTAAACAAGTCATTTCACAGTGATAATATCTAGAAACAGACGAGTGCATGCCATACACACACATAAGTCCTTAGTTTGTGTGTTGCAGGGATGCTTCTCTCAACAAAAGCAACATTTTTGACCAGCATTTTTTGTCGGTTTGAACCCGAATAAACTGTAGTTGAATCTCCACACAGGTTCTGTGTAAAGTGATAGGATCATTAAAAAACTGGTTCAAAGGAACCATGTCTTGTAGACCAAAATACTGGAATTTGGAAAACATTCTTAGCTCTTTACTTAAGACAACATTTGACGACCACCCTCGTAGCCTTAATGAAGCCTCAGTACATATAAATAAGGATATGGTTTGATGGCCATTGGATGGGTTTTTCCAATGGTAGCCCCAGTAAGCTGTGCAGGTAGAGATCACCCTCAGTAACCTTTGATGCACACTCAGTAATTTTATTCTGGAAACAGGCTTGAAATGTGACAGAAACCATTCAGTTCCTAAAAGACAAACAAGGCTTACCCCTAGTAGACATCCAAGGTGGAAAAAGTTAATCTTACACTTATGCACCAATACAACAACAGTTTCTAGAGTTCAGTTATATTTGTTTATATGTGTATGATGATGTTCAGCCATGTTTACATGAAAAACATGACATTGCTGTCTGTTAGCCTCAGCTGAATTGATAACCAAAGCTGCAGTTCATTTTGTTCACTAATGAACAAACATTAGCCAATAAGGGACTCAGGAGAGGTCGTCGGTGTGCTGTTCACTCTGCTTTGTCACATAGAACTCCTTATTTTCCCCATCTCTGTTTGCATAGTTATAGTGCCTTGGCGATCTCCTCTGGGATATCAACTCGGTCAAAGACAGTGCATAAACAATGTTTATGCAAAGATGCTTAATGTCCCGAAGGTCCTGTCTTCTATATGAGTTGATGGTGGGCTGCAGATTCTAAAATCATCAGTTCAAACAGTTGCGTGTAAGTACAAGTTGCATGAACTAGAAACTGCTGGAACACCAGCGCCACTGTCTACAGTGAAGTGGGTTTTATATTGCCATGGGAGCTTGCCATCCAAGAAAGGAGTCCCTGCTCCAAAATTGTCACCTTCAGTATTGACTGAAATTTGCAGCTACCCATTTGGGTAATCCCACTCCCTTCTGGAAGAAAGTTTGATGGTCAGATGAGACAAACTTTTTAACCATAATGACAAGAGGTGTATTAGTAGGAGTAAATGCGAGCCCCAAAACACTTCAAAAATGCTTGTGGAATGGTCTTCTCCAAGCCCAGACCTCACCCCTGTTTGAATTTGTGGATTATGCTTAAAAGCCCGGTCTGTGCCAGGAAACCAACCAATTTAAATGGGCTCAACCAATTCTGCCAAGAAGAGACAATTATGCCAGAAGCTTGCTGATGGCTACCAAAATCATCTGGACAAGGTGCAACTTGCTAAGGGACATTTAACTAAATATTAGTGGGGTTGTATGTATACAGTATATTTGAGCCTACTGTATATGTAGATTTTTGACCCTGTGTGGACTAGACAATCAAAATCAAAAATAGATACATACTAATGTACTTGTTTTTTAAAGCCTTTGAAGATGTATGCTCTGCAATCATTCCACCCTGGAAAAAGAACAGTTCAAAAACTCATTAAAAACCCCAAATTACCATGACTTTAATACCCATGAGTGTGAGTGTAAACTTCTGACCACACCTGTAAATTAATCCACTACTACACAAAGGGAATGTTTCTTAAGCTTCATGTCCAGTCAATATAGTAAATGGACTAGTTCTTATATAGTGCTTTTCTACTCTAAATGAGCAGTCAAAGCACTTAAACAGCATGTTTGCATTTACCCACTCACACCCCATTCATACAAGCATATGAAACTAACCTACAGTAAGTGCTTACTGTCTAACATTCACACATTCATACTCCAACACTTGCATCGGAGAGCAACTTAGGGTTCAGTGTCTTGCCCAAGGATACTTCGAGGTGCTCTGCTGGGCCACTTTCTGTTGCTGCTTGTTTGTGGGTCTTTCTGCATTCTGTTTAGTATTTAATAACTCAAAAGCATGATCTGAAGTGATGAGATCAGATGACTCACCATGCCGCTGAAGAATATCTCCGTTCTTTGTCTCGATAAACTCTTGGGGTGTTTTCGCGGTGTGATTCGGATCATTATCCACTTACACTGTAAAGCACAATCTGATCAAATTTGCAGCATTTGGCTGAATCTGAACAAAAAAATATAACTCTGCACACTTCAGAGTTTGTCCCGCAAAATCTGTCACATCATCGTTTGATGTATTCTTGAGCACATATTAGATATTACAAATTTCATCAAAAACATCTTTCTCTGTGTATCAGCAAAGAAGTTGCCCTGCACATACACTGAATATATGACTAGTAGTATTAATAATATTGCTGGTTGCAGGGCAAATTTAAATGCCTACATGCATGTCAGTGTCACATGCTGATATTACATTACAATCAGGGAGAAACAGTAGATAACTGTAAAATATAGCAGTCCTTGGCAGCTGCTTCTTGTGACATTGTTCTGAAGTGCAATAGTTTGTGATACATCATAGTGAATGTGTGTGTGGATTAGGCCATGCCCTGCCCCAGTCACAGCAGCTGCCTTACGTATGTCAGCAGCTGAGTGTACTCTGTTGCCAACTGTGAGTCAGACATTCGAAACATTTTGAGGATCTGACTCAGTTTCAAAGTTTCACTTATTTCCCCTCTAACTAGAATTTACTTACTTGCCGGTCAGATATATTTGAGATGTTGCCATGTGATCGTATGGTTACGCTTCAGGCTATATGCAGTAAGTGGACTTTAAGACTGCTGGCTGTTCTAAATATTTAGCTGTCTCCCTGGCAACAAATAGGTTTCTATTTTTATCTGCAAGTGTGCAAGTCCCCCTCTCACAGTCAGACTCAACTCCGCCAAGTTACAATGTAACAGTCTGATGTTAACAAACGATCTTTCACTAATTAGCCTCACTTCACCAACATCTGCAAGTATTTGCTAGCTGCTGAATTAGTTATTTAGGGTCTATAATTTCACTATGAGTCAGCTGGTTGGTGTTTAGCAATGGCACAATTTTATTGGCCGCTTGAAATGTCTCTCATTTTGAAGCCACCTCCCACGCTCTATATACTGTAGTCTTCTGCTGAGTTGCAGAGAGCCAAGGCCCTGCAGCCCTCTCATTTCTTCTGCACTGCACTCGACCTACTACATCTGCCAAGATGATGCAAGTAAGTCAAATTCTGACAGCAATAATATTACTTTTACCACTCTGTGTTTTATGTCTGATATGGACCGTTTTGAGCCATAATTTAAACATGGAACCGATAGCTGGGTCAAGCTGAATCTATACCAGACTAATGTAACGTAATCAACCAAACTGTGCTTCAACTAAAGCAGATTTTTGCTTTTAGTCTTTCCTGAGCTTTTGGGAGTTCTCACCTTTTGAATTTATTTGATGACCTTTTATGGTCAAAATATTCGCCACAGAGTTCATGCATCCATTAATATCTTCTTTACTGTTATTTTGTCCTCTCATCTACAGAACCAGACAACTTTCATGCCTATGCATAGAAGTCATCTGTTTTAAAGTAATATGAACACATGCTAACATTTGACTATTTCCTTTCAGTCATGCCTTCTCTGTCAGAGCTGATCAGAGGCTGCATTGCAGTCCAGCTTCTTTGGATTGATAAACTTGCAGAATACAATAGAGGCCTTGTATCATTTCGTCTTTTTTTGGCTGAAGGGATAAATGTGTTTGGAAAGGAGTTCAGTGGTTTAAATCACATTAAATAAGCTAAAGTAATAATGTAGAAACCAGAACAGGGGCAACAATCCTGTAATTGTAAGTCAAAGGTCCACTTCATATTGATTTCACACAGAAATGACAGTGATTTTATACTCAAATCATTCATTAAAACAATGAATTTATTACTACTAATTAGATGCGTGTTACTGTACATGTAATAGTCTGTTTTAATAAGTTGGCAGCCAGATTTTATCATCATGTCAGTGACAGATTCGGTGAAACGTTGAGTCTTACACATTATATTATTTCGTATTCCTTCATCAGGCAGCATGTGTGGGAGAGATGCAGGGTCACTGCCAGATTGGACATGAGCCCAGCCCAGTGCAGTTCAGGCTGCACTGCCAAACGTACTTCCTAACAAAGGAAGAATCTCCGTGTTACTGTGCCTCCCTTACTTTCACTGGTTTATCTTTAAATATGTCGTCTGAGGTTTTGCAGGAAGTCGCGGCACCGTTCTCAAAGTGGCTTTAGGGGACCAATAAGCACTCATAACTTAGTTTGATGTGATCTTTGTACCAGTAGAAACTCTTATGGCTGTGATGCATCTTTTGGGATTAATAGACATTTACAGTATAAGTAGTTCAGCTGGAATGTAAGAATGCAGATGCTAAACTGGAGTTTCACAATATTCAGGGATCCTTGAAAAACCTAGAAAAATGTAATTATTTTATTGAGAAACGCAATGAGCAAAATAAACTTCAGAGTCATGTTCAGGAATTTTTGGAATGTTTGGTCTCTACATGACTGCATCTAAACGTGTTAGCATAATCTAATACAATCAGCTAAGCAAACATGTAGCGCTTTGTTTAAAGCTGTGTGTGGTTATCAGACATCTGATAATCTACTTCTTCAGAACATCTCTCTCTTCTACACAAAGTATAAAGCAAAATACTTTGGAAAATAATCACAAAAACGAGACAGTGGTGATCTGTGTTTCACAATAAACGAACTGGCTGCTCAAGGATCATTTCCTAATCGTTACACAGCCCAGCACGTCCCTACCACATGTACGTAGCTCCTGAGATTTTGCTGCGCTTGGTGGTTTTCCACTGTGTTGCTGGCATCTCGTATTGCACTGAGGAAAATTTGACTCAATTAAACAGCAGTCATCCCTCATCGTTTTTCAATATTCTCAGCCTCTGCCAAAATCGGCATGGAGAAAAAAATGTCCCTGGCAACCTTCAGGACAAGAAAGACTTGGAATATTTGACCAGCCAGTCAATGGGTCTATAATTGAAAACACATGTTCTGCAATTTCTAAGGATGAAGTGAGGATTTGCGAGTTTGCTGTTTCTGCCTGAGGCTGCAGCAATGATTGGATGTAATAAAAGTCAGTAGCATTACTAGACAATAATGCTCTGTATCACCAAACTCCGCTTCTTTTTCTCTGCAGGGAATGGTAATAAAGAACATGTCCTTCAAGGTTGGACAAACCCTGACTGTTGCTGGAGTGGCCAAACCTGATGCAGAAAAGTAAGTAAAAGAATAGATGGGACTATTAGGTGGTAAATGTAAATGATTCGTTGTGGGTGTGTCGACAAATTTTGCAGCCGTACTTCAATACACTTCAGCCCCGTGCATTCCTTTGTGTGCTGACAGTTTTGTCTCTGCATAGATATTCCTACCCACTCAAAAAAGGATCTGATATGTGATAAATCTTTGTGTGTCTGTACACTGCAGTTTCGAAGTGAACATTGGCCCCAGCGAGGACGCAGTTGCACTTCACATCAACCCTCGTTTTAATGCGCATGGAGACACAAACACGATTGTCTGCAACTCATTTGAGGGAGGAAACTGGTGTCAGGAGCAACGTGAGGATTGCTTTCCTTTCTTCCAGGGAGAGGAGTTCAAGGTGCGTTCAAGTACAGTGTGTATGTGTGCATATGCTATCCTTGTATGTGTTCTGTGTAGTCTATCTGATGCTTTTTCTCTCTCAGAGTGACCTCTGTTGGAAAATGTGTGTTACTGCATCTTTGATGACATCATTATTTGAGCACCAGTTTATATATACAGTTTATAACTCCTATGTCTCTGTCACTCATAATACTTTTCAGATTGTCATCGAATTCACTCCTTCAGAGTTTGTCGTGACTTTACCAAACGACTCAACGTTCCATTTCCCCAATCGCATCGGCGCAGAGAAATACTCGGTCCTGAGCTTTAATGGAGACGCTCGCATTAGAAGCGTTGAGATCAAGTAAAGCGACATCCTCCCTGGAATTTCTGGATTGAAAATCCTGTTTTCTTTTTCTGTTTGTCTAGCAGCAGGTAATAAGTTGCCTTAGGTCTTCAGTTTCCTGAATACATGCCAATCATGAATATTGTCACAGATCATCATATCTTAAAAGAATTCAGTTTGCTGAGAGCAAATCAACAGCTGTGGGCATAAAGATGGATACTTAAAAAAATCATAATCTTTAGCTCTTTAGCACACAGATAGGTGAACATCCCTTTGTGCGCAACCATGAGCAGTTTTAAAGTAGTGCAAGTTTCTCTTTGCAGTTGTTTGCTTTCAGGAATCATATACAGTACAGTGTTATCATGTTTTCCTTAAGGTGCCTTAAAATGCTTCACTACATGTTTTTCCAAGACATTCCACTTTTTAATTCTTACCTGCAACAACATCAATTAAAGTGTTTTGTTTTATGAAATAAAAACCAGACTCTGGTGACTTCTTATACTTGTACACTAACACTGAGTGTTCTGCAAAGCCTGAAACACAGCCACTGCCAGCATCTGTAATCCCTTACAAACGCTTCACATTTCATACCTTCACAGAAAGTTCTGGGACACTTTTAACTTGTAGTAAGTGTCTGTACCAAAGTTTGAACCACAGCTCACTTTGGAATATATAACTAGCCTAACTGGCATTAATAAATTAATAATTAATCCTTAATGAATCTTTCAGAGAGCAGAGCAGGTGCATTTTTTAGGCTTTAATAGCTGTAACACTTATTTTTGGAGAAACAGCGTCACACACTGTGTGCACTGTTTTATATAAAATATGAACACATAACAGCCATAAAGATTTTAGTGAATACAAATTTTCTGGAACTGTATAACCATCAGAGCCATTAAGCACCGTCCTCACTGCTGTATCATAAAACGTTTCTCATAGATACGATCAGTAACTCAAGGTGGTGTGTATTCACCATCAATATACACAGTAAGTCACTGGGAACATGTTAACGGTGGACCAATACCAGTGTGGAGGTGCTATATGATTACAAGTTGGATCTGCCCCAAATAAGGAAGATCTTTTCTCCAGCTTCTGAACAAACCTCTTGTACTTACTGTAGTAGTACCCACAATTATAATTATTTGTGGTTGTAGGCTGTTAAAGCTGACAGTGTGGACCACCTCAAATATAATAAAGAGGAGAAAAGTTTAAAGTAAAAAAAAGAAAAAAGAAAGATGATAGAAAATACAGTGGCAATTCTTTGATGCTTCTTTTTTGGGTAGGGGAGAAACAGTATGGAAGTTTATTTCTGCTACTGTTTCTGCATAAATAAATATACATTTCCAACCATAAGTTAGAATGGTGAGTTAGTGTCTCAAAAATTGAGATACATTGCCAAGCCATCAATAAGTTGAAATGTGAGAAAATAATTTCAACTGAGCTCTGCCTGGCATTGTTTTTCTCCAGTGGTGGAAACAAACGTCCATATTCAAAGAGTGCAGTTAATCAGTACATTTAATCAGATTGGTCCAGCTAGGCACTCTGGCATTTATATATAATCACTGGGATTCAATTATATATTATTCCAAACAGGGTTAATCTGAGAAGCTGGATTGTGAAAGTTTTTTGGTTACAGTTTTAAAACCAAAACTATTAAACGTGAACTTGAATGTTCTAAATCTCAGGTTATTTTGATTTACGTTTTTGCCTTCTATTTTTGAAGCTACTAGGTAATCCTTAGTGGTGTAATAGTCTCACACCGACTCTGATATTTGGTAGCAGGCTTTTGACTGATCGGTGACTGAGGTGACCACGAGGGTGCTGGTTCTGCACTCTTGTTTGTTTGTGTATGACCTGTGAACATGTGGGCACTTCTGCATTAAACTCAGTTGAGGAATATATGATTTGTTTTGGCTTTACACTTTGCTTTAATTTTGCAGATTGATCTTTTTGAAATTATTCACACTACTTTTATGTAACTTTAGTTAATTAAATTACTTTTTCCTTTCCTTTATGTTGCTCTGTTTCTTCCTGTGTGAAATAACTGGTAATCTGCAAACATCCCCAAACACTCAGAGTGAAGACTTCTCACCTGCACGAGTGTAGAAAAGTCTTTGCAGAATATCGAGCATTGCAATGTTTCACTGTGGCCACTGGAGGGCAGCGAACACTCAGATGAACTTTGCTTTGCCCAACCCAAACAACACAGCAGAAACAATTCCTCTCCAAGCATTTTTAATTAAAACAGTCACCATCGCTAATTATTTGTATGTAAACAATTAAAAATGTTATACTATAAGTTAAATTACATTTAATAAATTTATTACAGTTGAAGCCACTTACAATGGCCGGTCGATCCAGCCACGAATCATGTTGGGAAAGAATTGCAGTGACTACATTACAAGACATCTGCATAAACATTATCTATTACTACATGTTAACATTTTCCTATGTAAATAGTAAATGGATTTGTTCTTATATAGCGTTTTTCTACTCTTCTGAGCACTCAAAGCGATTAAATGTCACATCTGTTATAGCTTCTGTCTGTCCCAGTATCAGTGCTGATCAAAGGCTGCATTACATTCTGGCCTCTTTGGAGTGATGAACCAGGAAGAACACAATATGGACCTTGTATCATTTTAGCTTTGTTTAGAAACAGGAGTGAATGTGTTGGGAAAGACGTGCAGTGACTACATGACAGGACATCTGCATAAATGTTATCTATTAGATAGTAAGATAAACATATAGTAGCATTTCTCTGTGTCATTTCTGTGATGTATTGTCTCTGTCCCAGTGTCAGAGTTAAGCAACAGCTGGCAGGTTAATAATGAAAATCTAGTGTAATTTCAAGTTTTTCTGTTTAATAAACGTGTTCGGAAAAGTGTGCAATAACTTAATGAAGCTTGAGCTTAAAGGATGAGATGAAATAAAGTATGAATGTAGAAACCAGAATAGAGGCATCAATACCGTAATTCTAAGTGAGACAAAGGTAAACTGGATTTGAAACCTTTAGTAGTTGTATATCAAAACAATGAATTTATTACACGTAATTAGATGTGTGTTACTGTATCTACATGAGAGTGATTTAATAAATGACAGAGTTACTGAACTGTCATAACATAAATACAGTTGTGATAATTATTTGAGGATTAACAGAAATTTACAGTACAAATAGTTCAACTTACATCTAATAATGCAGCAGATAATAACTGTCTGGGCTTTTAGAATATCGGTCCTTGGAAAGGTTTTCCCCTTTAGGT
>VOQJ01013906.1:39109-51646 GCA_015052665.1 Apistogramma diplotaenia | reverse complement strand
TAAAATACTTTTTTTATTTTTTTTAAAAAAAAATTAAAAAAAGAATAATTTTTATAAAAACTTTTTTTAAAAAAAAAAAAAAAAAAACTAAGGGAATGCCCTGCATAGTTTTTGGACCAAGTTAAGCAAGTGACACACCTTTGTTTGAGCGCTGCCCCTACAGCCAAGGGCAATTGAAAGAACAGAAAATAACACCATTGGTTGTATGAACATCTGCTCCCTGGATATTTGATTTCCCAGGCAGATGTTCGACCCCAGCTGCTATCACAAGATAATTTGTATGTTTGTGGAGAGCGCTCCCATTTGGCTGCGTTGATGGTTATGTCTTCTTTTTCTGATTCAGCCAGCTTCATTGTTAAGTATATTTTACAGTCTCCCAAAACCCAATGTCCTATTGTGTATACAGTGTCTACTGTACATACACACAAGATACATTATTGGTTTTTTTCTAACACGGATATTTAGTATGAATGCACACAGAGGAGAAATGTTATCAGTTGTGTAGGTACTGTAACAGAGTACCATCACAAAGGTCATCCAGGTTTTTCTACTCTCAAATATTCAAAAATGCTGTATTCTTATTTTGTATCTAGTTGTGTATATGTGACAGACAACCATATCTCTGGACTAAAAGTAAAGAGATGGGGAAAAGGAAAGAATGAATAAAGCTTTACTTTTCATCCCGTCATGATTTTTCAATGACCTTGTCCTATCTATGTCAACACTGAAGTCAAACTGATACCCTCACAGGCACAGAAAGCATCGGCATTTTATTGATCTTGTCATGTTTAGAAGTTGATAAAGGTTGTAAGATCCTCACTAAAGCTACAATAACTGTAACATTATCTGCAAAAACCACTTGCATGCATACAGGAAAGCATGAGAGTTAGATTTGTTACAATACACTGTTTTTTTATTGTTATTTAAACAGGGAATCAAATTCTTCAGATTAAGCATCTCTCTTGCAACGGTGTCCTGGGGTGACACAGCCAGGTTAATGCGACTAGGCAAGAGAAAATCTACACAAACACAAGGAGAACACACAAACTGCACACCTGGGTCTGAATCCAGGTCCCTCTCGCTGTGAGGCAACACTTCTAACCACTGTTCCACTGTGCTGACATGAGGTAAAGAGCTGCATACACCCAGGACAAGTCAGACTGCCATAGGGATGGTCATCACCAGTTACGAGGTCAATGAGGTCTGGAATTCGGTATATATATATTTTTTTTTTTCAATGTGTAACACTCTAAACGGCTTTTATTTTGGAAAACACAACAGGAATTCTGTGACATTAAGGTCCACCCCAAAGTGCTGCTGATTGGGTTGAGAAAAGGTCAGAGCCATTGAGTAGGTAACTTTTTCTACGGCTAACACACAGGGAGACAGACAACCATTCACGCAAATTCACATGTACGGCCAATCAACACTCAAGAGTTAACCTAACAAGCATGTCTTTGGATGGGGGGATGGAACCCAGAGAACCCAGAGAGAACCCATAGAGACACAGGGAAAACATGCATACTCCACACAAACCTTGAGCCTATTGCTGTGAGGCGATGGTGCTAACCACTGCATCACTGTGGTCATCCTTTCTTTTTCTGCTTTTCTATTAATATTACTCTAACATATATATTATTATAACAATATTATTGTAACACTTTTGATCACAATGATAATGAAGTGAAACTGACAGTGTGACAGGTCTATTCTATAGCCTTTCATCCTGCTTTAATATTATGTTTATTTGATCAATATAACAAGATCTGCAGCTATCATGAGTACAAATTTCATGTACATGTGTCCTTTGTACAGCAGCTATTCCTTAGCCTCACGTTGCGACCACTTCAGGTGCAGGTACTGCCATTGTTTGTGACATGTCAAAGAGTGTGGTGTAAAAGATAACTCAAAGAAGATTAGTCCCCCACCTGACCCAGGGGGAAAAACTGTAGCATTATCTGCTAGAAGAGACGCATGTCAGAGCATCACAGGTCTTAACTGACCCCACCACTCCCCACTTTTGTTGAAGGCTTTAAATTCTCCCCTCCCAAGTTCAGAGTCGATTTGTTATCAAATCAACCGTCGAGTGTCTGATTCATTGCTATTCAGCACTCTGGCTGATTTATATGCAGAATGTAAAACAGATGCCTTATGCGATACATATTTATGGTGAGCCCTGCTCTCACAAGATTTATTATAGGTTCTTTCATCGGGGTGCGCATGAGCTGTGCTATGATGACTTGTATTTCCTCTCAGCTGCCAATGCCAAACTCATTAAAAAGAGGTGTGACTATTAATATACATTGTAATACTGACAGCTCCTAATTTATAACCCAAGGATATGTTTGGGATTTCTTCTTTCCTTTCCTCCCATTGTTGGGGTGGGGGCAGTGATCTTTTTGTATCTTCATATATATGTACGTCCTCATGTACATATGTGCACATGCTAGTATAGCTCATGTCTCATGTATCATGCAAATACAGACATCATTTTTCTTTTTCTTTTTCTTTCTTTCTTTTGTTGTTTTTTTTTTGCTTATTACATCTCATATTGATTTATTGGGTGTAGTCCCCTGACCCTTACATACTTGGCTCTGGGCAATATGAAGACCATATCGTGAAAAGTTACAGCTTACTGTGAGGTCCTGCAAACCAATATTATATATAAGAAAACATGTCCATTTAGAAGCTTCACAAAACATACAGTCTGTACTATACACACATACTGTATTGAGCTCCTGCACAATATAGCATCATCCTAACATTTTTTTTCTATATCTGTACTTGTGGCAGCGGAGCTGAAACAGATGTTAAACAACAGGCTCCTCAAACTGTCCAGGAAGTGGTTAAGAAGGTGGTCTGGATTTGTGTATTAAGATGTATCTGTTAATATGTCATAAACTAGTGCATTATGATATGACATGCTCATGTAATGTGTATTTTCTGTTCTGAATACCAATGAGATCAACTTCTGAGTCATGATGAAGACTGTGTAATTCCAATTATTTTTCTGAAGGTTATGGTATAATCAAACATGCCACAAAAGTGCCCATAAGCACCTGAAAAAGCAGAACTAAAGCCTCATATTAAATACTAATATATACATTTATATTTGCTGCAAACACCAATTCAGGAATCAATGCGTGCAAATAAAAATATGAATAACTCAAAACTGTACACTGCCTTTCGTGGGTTGGAAATATGGTATAACCTCTCTCTTGCATAAAGCAAAAATTTATTGATATTAACTACAACTAAACTGAAATTAATGTGTTTTGACATCAGCGATCAGCACAGCGGAGATGCCAAAGCAGTAGGGCTTCAGCAGCATGCTGTGCTGGCCAATCAAATGCATTAATCATGTGTATTTATGGTACAGTTCTGTAAAATTCTCAGAAAGCACTCAGAAAGCTCATAAGGCAGTAAAAATGTCTCATTTCTACAAAGTGATTCAAGGAAAGTTTAGGAAATCTTCATATTAACTTGTACTCCTTTCTGACTCTAAATTTGAGCGATAACTGGCATAGAATAGATACCAAAACTGATTGTGTCATTATGAACAATAATTTAGTAGCATCCATCGCTGACCTGATTGGAATCTGGGGCTTCTGCATGCTGGGTCCTCAGCAGTTTCTGCAGTCTGCCAGGGGACACTGTTAAGCCAGGGGAGGATGCTGTTGTCAGGGAGGGCTGTTGCCACTTGTGCTTGGGTCTGCAACAATGTTTTGGTGGGTACAGGTTTCTCAGCAGAATATTGCAGTAGAATGAGCTAATCAATGTTTATCACTTCAACAGTCACTGTCAATTGTTAACATTTAACAGTCTGAAAATGTTGAAAACACAGGCCTGCCTTTGCTGTACCTTCCTGATTTGCTAATAGTTATCATAGTTATTGACTTAAAGGGAAAATGGCTTGGCAACAGTTCCTGTAATAAAATAAAGTGCTTCAAAGCTTAGTTGTTTTCTAAATATGCAATATTGTGCAGAAATCATCACTGCTGCAGTTTTTTTTCCTTTTTTAAAATTGCCAGAAATCATAGTTACAGTATGTGATTACTGTACAGTATTATGGCATTGGGTGGGAGATGGATGCATTTGTTTTGAAAATCACAACTAACATAATCAGTGCATGATCTTATCTATAGAATTTGATTAACTCACTGCCATTTCTCCAGACTTAATGCTGTTCTCCCATTTTCTACTTTAAGAAATCCTTAAGATTCCTAAAAAGTCCTCCTCACTAATCTTAACAGTTTCTCAACTTAGGGGCTCTCTTGGGGTTTAGAGGCTTTGTGAATACCTTTGATCCTTAGCAGAATCTAGTCTGAAGTAGAACAAGTAGATTCTTAGAAAAACATCATACAGCCTTTCATGGAGACCACATCCCATCATGTTGCAGAGAGAGGACGCAACCTGAAATTCCCACCACTGATATTCCGGAATTTGGCTGTGAATGCCACTGTCATTTCTACGATGTCAATTCAAAAATTCAGGATCACAGCTGTGAGGCGCTGTATATTTTGCCCTAACCACTATTTTCTTCCTAAACCTAACAAAGTAGTTCATGCCTAAACCCTAACCAGTCAGTGAAAACCAAAGTAAAAAGAAACGGGAAAAGCAAAAGCAAAGCACAAAACACAAAGGTCCCATGGGATGCTAATCGCTATCTCCTTGATCAAAAAACAGTGAGTTACTCCACCAACGTGCCTCCGACCTCCTTATGTGGACCTTGTAGGTCTCTAAAATGGAAATGTCGTCTCTTGGCAGCCAATATTGCCACAGCTGGAACATCGAGGTCCCTCTGCCAAAGCACACCCTTGTATGTGATAGCATGTTGCAGGTGGCATCAGACAAAGTAGCATTATGTTACGTTATTAAGGTGTTGGTTCGCATAGACAACTGCCTTGTACATTTAACACCCTGTGCATCAGCAGTATCATTTGCTCCCATTGGTAGGTGCTTAAATCACAGGTTGGTAGGTGCTGTCCAGTGCTGCAAGTCGCTGTATTTCACTAACATTCACACTGCGATTCTTTTCCTGCTTGGGTTTATCCCAGCTGGGATAGGGCAAGAGGCACATTTACACCTATGGGCAATTTAGAATCACCAATTAACCTAATCCCAAAAACTGCATGTCTTTGGACTGTGGGAAAAGGCCGGAGTACCTGGAGAACACTCATGCAGACATGGGGAGAACATGCAAACTTCACACAGAAGGGACCCGAATCCCCAGATGGTGGCTTCAAACCCAAGACCTTCTTGCTGTGAGGCAACAGTGCTAAACACTGTGCACCGTGCTGCGTACGTGTGTTGAATTAGTAAGAAGAGACAAAGCCCTAAGGAAGATATAAGAGTGTGGTAGGCTAACACTAAGAAGAAGATTGCAATTAATGAAAAACACAGCTTGGCATTTGTATTGCCACTAATCAAAGCTAAAATATGGTATCTTGTTAATTTACATAAAATATCAAGTTGATCCTTTTGTTATTCTTTATCCAAACTGTTGAAGCACAGACTAAAGTTAAAACTTAAAACACTCCTTCTTCAAATACAGACAGAAATGTCTATAAATGGCGAGTTGCTTTTCCAAACAGTCACATGCAATAGCTCACCTGATAGTCTAAGACAACAACAAACCAAAGAGGAGGAGAGTAAAACCATTTTCACCTCTTATCCCTTGACGTTCAGCAGGCATCCCTGCCATCTATCCCCATTTCTATGTCTCTCCCTCAGCCCACACTTGAGGTGCTTTTATGTTACACGACCACTCGAATCTGAGCCCAGGGGGACACTATGGGTCCCTGAGCGAGAGAGCTCCCAAAAATCTATAGACCAGATGTATGATGTTATATGGTCAAACTGGCAAACACAAAAGGTCTAAAAACAAAAGCCATGAATTAACCGAGAGGCTTTCAAGAGTGTGTTTTCAAAACAGCCCAGCTGAGAGCTCAGATGCCTCTCCTCCTTCTCAGTCACTCCCTCGCTCCAGCCCTGCTCTCAGCATTGCTCCATCTCCCTTTTCTCCCGCACTCCCTATCTCCCCCCTTTCTCCGTCTCCTCCTCTCTGTCTTATTCTCTCTCTACCACCCCCCGAGACTAAATGCTTAAAAAGAAAAGAAAGGACACCATTTTCGCTAATTAGTTGAGGACTTAACAGGCGCAGGATATGCTGCCTTAGTTTTTCATCTGCTGTCCACGGGCTGTCGACTGTCCTGTGAAGTTGAGCCTGTGTGGCTAAAAGTAGAAGAAAGGAGCAGGGTAGACACACACAAATGCCTCAGTGGAGATCCTGAACAGGCCTCCAGTGGGGGTTGAGCTCAAAATGGGGGCTAATCATTAGTATTTAACATTTGGGAATAAAGAACCCTTAAATTAGAAGTGTAAATGGCTTGGTGCCCCACCTCCATCCTTAGAAATGTTCACAGGCATTTTTAAATCACAGGGGTTTTTTTCCTCTTCTTCTTTTTCAGTATGTTTGTATGTGTGGACCTGCATGTGCAGCAACAAGAAAAATAAAAGGAAAAAGAAACAACCACAGCACCAAATAATGTGAGATAAAATAATGGTTCATACTCCTCTATTTCACATAATCCCTGTAATTTTCTTCTTTTGCTATTAAACAGAGACATTAATTGAATAGACTAATTTATGTATTTTTAATATATTATTTTTTTACATTTGTTAGTTATGTAAAGAATCTAATCCTGTTCACATTAAAACATCTTTTGAAAATGGCTTTTTAAAATGCTAGAGAGTGAAAATGAGTGAACATGTCAAATTGTATAACAGTGCCTTCAATACCTTAATTGATATGTGAAAAACACACAAGATGGTACTGTATCTTTGGAAAACTTTCTAATTTTAATATATTTCATGCCATATCATGATCATTACCTGATGTTCATATAAATGGTACTGGAGTAGACTGATGTCTCCTGATCTGTAAAACCACTCATGTAATTTTCTATATTTTCATTACATTTAATATAAAATATTTTTTGCATTGAGACAGGGCAAAACACATCCTGTTCCTAACTATACAAAAGCAGATCAAAAGCATGTCCAGCAAGTGAAACTGCAATAATAAAAAAAACCCAACAACAAGAAAATATACAGAGACAAGGAAAGCGGAAATTCAAGGCATAAACTTAATTTCCACTTCAGAAACCACCAGGTCAGGTACGAGGTTATTCTAAAAATGTGTATTCCTAATCACATTAACATATGCAACACTACAGCAAAACAGCTTTCAACTGTAAAACCCTCCTAATACCCGTAACGTATTTCATGTCACTGAGTCTGGGGAGGAAAGTGACATGGTTCGCCCGAGTGTCTGAGGTTTAGGGAAGCACAACAAAGTGGAAAATTAACAGAGTGGAAACTTAATAAACAGTTGCTTCACTGCAACACAACTCAGGGTAATTCCCGCAGGAAGGGAAAGGCCAAGAGCAGAGGAATGGCAATGAGACTTTCAGCAGAGTCCTCTGCTGTGTTAAGACAGGAAGTCAGGGGTGAGGAGAAGGAATCTGAAAGTCAGAGTTCAGCAATCACTTTTGAAAAAGGGCAGCGTGTCTCTGGCTTGTTACAGCCTCTCGCCATTTCTGCCCTACAAGTGATGCTAAAATGCTATCTTCTCCCTGATAACTGAGTCAGATAAAGCATCTGCCAGAGGTACAAATGGCAGTTCTGTTGTCATGTCCTAAAACACTTGTACAGAGATCTCCGTGTAGTTGTTATATTGCACGCTAAAAGGACCAGGATAAAATGGTATAGGCTGCTAACGTTCCCAGCTACTTTCCTCAAATGGGTGTATTTATCAGAGATGTAAGACACACATCCTATTAAACCAAGGGCACCAGAGAAATTCCTCACATGATCACCACAGACCCATAACTGTCTGGGACAAAAATGGAGGCTGTGCCGTATGTCAGTTATATGGAGCAATAACCAACTTAAAGAAGTGTGGTAATAGAGCCATTTACCTGATCCTGAAAAAAGAAGAGGGAGGACTTGGCCCCCCAAAAGCCACGCATGCACTTATATAAACACACACACACACACACACACACACACACATATAAAAGCAGTGGGGTTTTAAAATTGTATTTTTTTCTAATTGTTAAAATTGTGTTAAAATAAAATTATTGTTCTATGTGAAATTTTGCAGAATCCAATACAAAAACATGAACACATACAGCTGCAGTGCAGTTTTTTTTTTCTTTATTACTGTTATTTGACTCGGGATGTTGTAGTTTGTGGCTTCCTGCTGTGAGATGGGTGCCTGAAGGTGTTTGAGCTGACCACGTGCTGCAGCTCAACTGTCTACTGTATGTTAACAGCATTGGAATTTGTTTTGTTGTTTTTTTGTTTGTTTGTTTGTTTTTTGACAACAAAGTAGCACAACAAACTGTTTAGTGCGTTACATTAAATATGGAGGAAATTAAATAGTTTTTTTCCTCATTTTGATCATACATAGAAGTGCTGTACTAATAACAAACTAGAAGGAATAAACAGAAACTATATTGCACTGATTACAAAAATATCAAGTCGTCAAATATTAATATACAGTAAAGCACTGTGTGTGTAAAACATATCGTGAGACTTTGCCTCTTTAACCACTAGCATAAATGCCTGTCATGACATATTACCAGTGTGTGAAACGTTTTGTAGTTCATGTTGTGTTTTGTCTTGTTACCGTTGTTGTCATTGCGGTGGCTGTTCTTGTCTCACACAAATCAACTCTGCACACTGACTTGTGTTACCGAAACTGTTAAAGACTGCTGATGCGGGGAGGTGAACACACACTGTAGCTTAACTCATTATGCTTCTTTCTTTTTCTGACAGGCAGCGCAGGAGTGCTGAGTAATCTTACTGTAATAAACAGCACAGGCGTATACAGCCGCTAGCAACGACAGCTAAAAAAGTGGAATAAATGTACTTACAACCAGTCAACACTGCATCTGTAATACAAAGAGCATATCGTGCATGGGAGTTTATTATTTTGTACAAAGAAGAAGAATTAACCAACATGAAGGAGAGGTAAATTAACTTCTTTGTGTTCACCATCATTTTTGATTGCAGCCATAAACACGGAGCACAGTTTCTAAACAGTGCAAGCTGGGAGAGTGTATGGACGTGCACGTTGTTGAAGAGTCAGGCAGGATTATGCTCTGAAATCCTCTGAACCAGGAGCAGCGGGGGCCACTTGAGTCAGGGCAATTGGGCAGACTGTGAAACAGGTCTCCAGTAGAAATGTGCTTATTTATGTAATCATGCAAGAAATATCTATTCTATTGCATGTGAAAGCATCTAAGATGGGAACTCCAAGCCTCTCTTTTCTCTGATTCTGTTTCAAAATAACAGTATAACTGCTCCCCCTGGTGTGCTTATCACTGCACTGCCTGGGAGAATAATCTGTGGCGTAATTAGTATGCACCCTCAGGTCAAAATACAAACTTGGTAGGAGTGCATTTTCACATAATGTGCCAGCTCTGTAGCCTTTCATTCACCTCTCCTGGCAGCCAGAAAATATTGTGCTGTATTCAATCACTTCACTGAACAAAAATTTAAAAAAAAAAAGAAGAATTCTTCAGAATATAACCTACTCAATTAAAACATTTGATATCACAGTCAAAGTGTCACGGTATTGTCCCGTAAGCTACTTTCTAATCCATGAGTGTTGAACCTTGATGTTGAAACATTAAAATTTATCTCTCTGTAAGAACTTCAGAAAGTGGGAGAAAAAAAACCTAACATGGATAAACTCGCTCTCTTCTCTCTCCCTCTGCTTCCCACACAGCTACACATACTATACAAGCCCACACATACACAGACTCATGTAAAGATAAAAAGTGCTTTTCATAATTCAGTAAGCTCATAAATCAGAGCAGGTTAAGGCTCCAGAAAACCTCTTTAGCATCCTTTAAGTGTTAAATCATCACTCTGTGGAAGGAGTGTAAGAAAAGACAGGAAAAGGGGCAAGAGAGCAAACTAGAGAGTACTGTACTTTTTCAAGAATTAAGTCTGGGACTGTGTAGTTCTAGCCCTTCAGTCAAATATGTTGCCATGCAAGGGATTAGAGGTCTGTGACGCACTAGGTCTTGACCTGCAAGCCTTGGAGCCTGGCTGTAACTTGACCCAATACCAGGTGTATGCCTGTGGGTCAAAGGGTTGGGAAAGCATGCAACAAAAGACAGCTCCTCAATAAAAGCCTCACTGCTCCAATTAACCATTTTAAACCTTGTTTTCAAGCCCTCAAATAGCTCCTGCAAGCATGAGTTGCAATGCGTGGTGCAAAGCCTCATATTACCTTAATTGTAGAAGCCTACACAAATGTCAACTAAATGAAATGTGTGGTGTGTATATCCTAATAGAGAGAATGTTAATGGCATGCTTACTCCCTGCACCCGCCCGGCTTTGCTTTTACTTTCAAAATAATTTACTGCACCTTTAAAGCACCCCGTCATCTGCAGCCAGAGACCCATAACTGTCATGTGAGTCGATCATTTACCGGGCGATCTCCTAAGTGTTACGTGTTAATGGGTAGAAGCTGTAGAAAACATAGGGAAATAACTAACACCTACAGAACCAACAGATCAACTCTGTAGAAAGGAAAACTATATCATTTCATAACACATTCAGGACTGCAGCAGTTAATCAAGCTACCTGCCAACAGAACTGCCATTTCTCATGAACGTGTCAGAGGAGATGTCTTTAAGTATGCTCATATGGGACTGAATAACTGAGTGGGATTCTTTCACTTACATTAGTTGTTGACACCAGGGAGTTTGGAACATTATATTTTCTGGTGACAAGGTTAATGTAACATAATATAAGCCTCTAATACTCTGCTTGTTTCTGGCTATCAAGGATACCCGATTTTGTATGCATTTGTGTCTAATTGTTGAGACGAGATGCATGCAATTGCACACACAATTTCATTTTTGACTATTTCCAGACATGAACGTGATTGATTTAACTTTCTTCTGAGAGGTGAAATAACAAAAATATGTTTGTAATTACAGTCCACATTAATCAAAAATGTATTAGGCGTTTCAAGCTAGAGTGACCTCCTGGCTCAAACTGACTACACTTGGAGTCCACATCTAGCTGGCCTCAGAGAGTTATTAATTGCTCCAGCATGCCCTTGCACAATGTGTTTGGATAGGTGTTTCTAACAAAAAATCCTTTGTGTTGCTTCACTTTAGTCTGTGACTCAATTAGGGAAGGAAATGAGAGTAAATACAAAAAGCTATTGTCTGTCTCCAAGTTCCATGAGCTGAGGATCTTACATAACTTTACAGTATCTTTTCTGTAATAGGTTTTGTAATTTTGAGGTGAACTGAAGGAGATGTTAAAGGATCAGAGAGTAAGACAAAGTTATCACATGTTTTTTTTTAAAAAAACGTTACTCTTGCTGTCTTTTCTATTGTGTAGATAAGAATCACTAGAAAAGTACATGAAGATCAACAATAACACACTAAACAACTGTGACAAATGCTACTGTAATAAAACTGTATGAAAAAACACACAATTACAATTTACAGCCCAAAGCTACAGCAGACACCATAATTCAAACGTGCAAGCCCTGATAAAGGACTTGAAATCTACGTGTGAGCAGCTGGAGCCAGTAATGATGACGTTTTTGTTTGAACGGCGCATCAGTGATCAGCTGCAAAAATAGTTTGTCGAAAAACCGACAACTCATGTAGTGATTTGAGCTTCATACATTGGTGTTTGATGTCTTTTCTGGGCACAGACCGGCAGTGTCAGTAAAAGCTACTCAAAGAGTGTAGATGTCAGCATGGGGATATACCATCAAAATCTTAAAAACATACAAACCCTTCAGACAGTTTCCTTTGTAACATTGTTTTGACAGTATGCTTTGTCTCTCTGTTTCACCTCTGTGTCGCTCCCTGCCCAGCTCCTCTCATTCACTCTACTAGCCTTGGAAAGGGGTTTCCTACTGAGGCAAATTCCAACGTGCACTTGCCAAATGACCCATGACCATGGGCGGACAAGGTTACCAGTACTGACTTTTACAACCATTTCTGCCTCCATGCTAGTCTCTGTGTCTCCCTGCCTGAAATAGTGAGCCAGATACCGTTGTAATGAAAAGCTCAGAGCTGAGAGGCTCAGGACAAACCTGCTGCTCTGATGCCCTCCAGGCTCAAGCTGACAAAAACATCAAGACAATGACAGCAAAGTATGAAAGGTGAACAAAACCCCAAAGGATGTTGGAGAGATAGAGGAGCAAAAGGTGACGCACCACTAGAATCTGCTCACTAAATAAAAGTGCAATTTAGCATCTTTATGGGTTCCTTGTCTCGTACACTGCACCTGTGGTGTAGACTAATAGGTGCTGAGCAGAACCATTTTTTTTCCTTTTCTTTTGATGAGGACCCCTCTATGTAGGCTGGCTGTAAAAATACTACACACACCAGTGTGATGCTAGGCGACACACTGAGGAGTTACTCTTATTTTTATTTATTTAATTATTTAGTTCATTTTAATGACAAAAAAAAAAAATCTGCATTA
>VOQJ01013906.1:26850-38589 GCA_015052665.1 Apistogramma diplotaenia | reverse complement strand
CAGGTTTTTTTTTTTATTCAAGCTATCTGACAGCTGATCATTGCAGAGTTCTGCAAGTAATGATGCTTCCTGCACTGGTTCTCCTCTAGTGCTAACTGGAAAGTGTTTGGGCACATTTTTAATGTGACGGTTTAATAAATAGCTCGAGGGGAGTGAAGTGAATTATTTTGTGAATACTTTGTACCCCATTACTAACATATTAACCATAGTGAGTTAAGCCGCACCTTTAACATTTAACCAAGAACTAACTACCACGGCTTGCTGTCCAACGCACTTTAGAGTGTGAAAAACAATAAATGCTGGCTGGTGGGAGAAAATAACTCCTGTAGTGTTTATAAACAGACCTTTAAATGAATTTCTAAACATAACTTAAGATAAGTGGTTTATTCGAGGTTTCCTTAGTTTCACTTGGATTTCTTTGGCAGCTCAGAAGGGCAAAGGGTAGGCACGAGCTGGCACGCCAGAATAAATCATGTATTTTTCTTTTAATTTATCAAGAATTGAACCGTGACACCACGGATCAAAATGCAATAGTGAGAGTGCCGATGGTTCTACTTTGAAGGAAAAAAGTTTCTGAGCAGATGCCCATTGATGTTGAATAAACATCGGCCACATTCAGTGCAGTCTCATAAAGACAGATCTATTTCCATAGCATTGTGTCAGTGACTATGGTCTCGGTGTCCATAATGGTTCTGTAGCTTGTTTGTATCTATTTAATCATTCACAATCATCCTGGGCAACAGTCAGCCCAGGGTGCAGAGGCGACGCCCTGTGCAGCTACCTCAGGGGCAGCTTGTTATGTTACACGTGGGGAAGTGAGCATTGCTGGTGATGCGGTGAATTCACAAAAAGCAAACCAAAAAATTTAAAAAGAACAATAAACCCTGCTTTCACAGTCCACGTCTTTGTCAAAATGTGCCATTTTCTTTGCCTGGGTCACTACCTCAGAGGATACTTCCCCCCCCCTCCCCCTATCCCAAGAATCAGACTACATATTTAGCATTGAAGTATTACAGTAGCTTCAGATTGATTTTCCTTTAACCTCAAACTTTTGGCACCGATGGCTCAAACAGCCACAGTTTTGTTTTTTCAAACCTGTTCTACCACTTCTGGAGACAAATTTCCTAAATCTGTAAGGACAGATAGCTTTACAAACCACTTTTCAGGCATGTAAACCAAAACATGCTAACAATGAAATGTGAAGGATCAACAATTTCTAATTTTAATTTATTTTATTGTAATTATGATGTTTGAGATGGGAACTTATTTCAGCTCTTTCCTTTTTCTCAAGGGGTTGCCACAGCAGGTAGCTTTGCATATTTGATTTAGCAGAGTTGCACCCAAGATGACCTTACATTTTGCCCAAATATTATAAAAATCTGTCAAAAATGAACTGAATTCACATTTGAGCCGGCACACTAGACTTCGCTGACCACCAAATCACTAAAAGTATTTTTTTTCTGTACAGGGAATGCAGAATAACTGTAATTTGACACCTCGATCTAAAAATAATAATGTGCTTTAATAGTCTTTTCTGCTTTTCTGTAAAGCAGCACATGAAAATTAATTCATGGACAAATGCAATAATCATATTTCAGCATTAAAAAAATAATATTTTGATTAAAGAACTTGCTCATACTGGTGGAGTAACCATTACACAAAGATAAAAAAAAAGATTTTGGTAATTATCAATACTGTTAATCTGTTAAGCTGTGGAATAAACCTTACACCGGGTGCTCTAATCATTTGGCTGAGCTCTGAATATCTCTCAATGATATTTTGAATGTTTCACAGTAAAGAACTGAACTAAGTGTTTTCAGAAAACCACCAAACCTAATTGCACACTCATGCTAATGCAAAAAGTTGTAAAAGTTAACGGTGCTGGGATTAAACCATTTTCTTCCCCTTGTATTAGTAGCTCCAGTTTCATGTCCCAGTGAACCCAGTGCCATATTGGACTGGGAAGTTCGTTTTGGTTCTGTAGTTAAAGGTGTGTATCTTGCATTGAATCAAATCAGAAATGATTTTAACCACAGTAGTGCCACAATGGCTTCACATGTCTGTTATTGTGAAAAGGAAAGAAAAGGAGGACAAAGGCAGTGAACTAGCTACATAATTACAGAGCAGTAATATTCGGCTGACCCTACAACACCATGACCTCTCTAGGTTAAGTCAGTGTGTTAACTGATGATCTACAAACAATTTTTTCACTCTATTTTGAACTGTTGTGTAGAGAGCACCGAGCAGACACGCAGGAATATGCATTAAGGAACAAACACAATACATTTCTCAGCAGTACTGAAATGGCTGAAAGCTTAATAAGCTCTAGTGTGTCTTTTTTTAATATTAGAATCTCATCTGTTTGCAAAATGTGCAACAGTGACGAAGAGACAAAAGCTCCACCAACCTCTAAATGACATCATACAACAAATCTGTGCCAGTGTTGTTCGTCTGAGAAGATTGCATCAAGAGGGAGACAGAGGACCAAAAGGCAACAGTAATGCTTCTCTTTGAGAATTACATGAAGAGTGAGCTCTGTTTGAGGGAGAAAGGCATGCATGAATGGCAGGCAATGCAGAAGTATGGTTGTTCACGAGTGCATGAGCTCCTACCCCCACTCCCCACCCCCAAGGGTGCAAACCCTGTCACAGAGATCATAATAAACTGTCATCTGTACCGCCAGGGGCTAAAGTTCTACGCTGGTGCTGAGACCACAGGAAGACTGAAATGCTAAGTGATGCCACACTTTAGAGGGTTTCTGTACTGTGAGCACACAATCCTGGAGATAAGAGTGCTTTTTTTTCCCCCAAAAAAATATCAGCTCCCAAGGATCAGACACTGGAAAGCTGTACAAGGAGGTTAATATGCTGTATGCCACGTCTTTATATTATTTAGTTTCACCAAGTTACATAGTTGGGATCATAATTTGTTGGACAAATACACAACTTTGTCCAAACGATTTGCCTCGATTTTAAACAAACAACTGATCTGAACTGATTCAGTGGGTTTTACAAAATTATTGTGTTTAGCAATTACAGCCATTTTTTTAGACAGTTCCCCATTTGCAGAGACTCAAAATTAATTGGACAATTGATTGGTAAGCACTTTCAAGACCATGTGAGGCCTGTTCCATTGTTCGTGACATATGAATCAGACATAAAATCTGAAGTTGATTTCAAAGTTTTCAATTTCTATTTTGCAGCTTTTCACTGTCATTTCAAATATGACGGCCAAAGAGGTGTAGATACAAGCAAGGGAGGTCATCATTAGGCTGATAAAACAAAATAAATCTAGATAGCAAAAAACTTAACAAGTGGCCAAATCAGGAATCAGGTCCATTGTTAAAAAGAATTAATGCACTATGAAGCTCATCCGTGGAAATGGCCAGAAAAACACCTTCACAGCATCAAGTCAAGAAAACTGCTGAGGAGTTAGGCGCATCATTATATACAGAGGGTATAGAAAAAGGTGCAAGCCACTGGTTTCACTCCTGAACAGGAGGCCCATGTTAGACTTTGCCAGAAAACATCTAAGTCTGGAAAACAATCAGATGACAGATGAAACCAATACTAGCTTTTACCAGCATAAGGAAAAGAAAAATATGGAAAAGGAGAGAAACAGCTGATGCATGAACCTGGAGGTCAATGTCATAGCATGGAATCAGGAACTGCCAGTGGAACCAGGACACTAATGTTTACTGCTGATGTGCCTCCTGATGAAAGGAGCAGGATGAGTTCTCAAGTGTACAGAGCTACACTTTCTGCTCACCTTTAATTTATTATGTAAAGCTTTTTATGTATAAATATTGGCTGTGACAACTTACATGTTTATACTTGAATTACATACAATTGGTTTTAGGCTGTACTTGACTGCTGTCTGAGATATATTGCAATGAAGAAACATTTGGATCCTGCACTGTTATCCCATATTTAGGATTTAGTGGAATAAGCAACAGGTTGAAGGTGATTATATCCTGCAACCAGGGATATTTTGGGGTAAGCTGAGGCAAGAAAAGCACTTTGGGAGATGGCTCTTACAACATGCCATTTTTTATGCTTTAAGGCAACTTTTAGTGTCTAAGCAAGACAAAACCTTTTTTTTCTAACCTTATCTGAGTGATATGGGTGCTTCAAAACAACAAGAAACCTTAATTAATGCCTCAGTTGCCGACACACTCTCGCTCCGTAACAAAAACTACAAATGTCACTCACGGGCCGGAGGGTCAAGTGTACACGCTCACAGCCATGTGAGGAATTCTTCACAACCACATCCCAATTTCATGGCAAATTTCCACCGGGACTGCATATGTTTGGGGAATGTAAAGCGAAGCGGCAGGGGGGCAGTTCTCCTGGATTAAGTCAGCTCATCAGTTTATCATTCATCAGACAGCAGGAGTTTGCATACAGAAAAAAAAAGGAGGGAGGAAGAAAAATCCCTAATTTTCTACAGCCATACCTTCCTTTGTACTTCAGGATTAACGACAGGGCTGAGAGAACCTGATGAGTCTAAAGCTTCAGAGGAGAGCGGGGTGAAAGAAAGCCAGATCTGAACAGAGATACCATTAGAGAATCTCATAAATCAAGAGTGCTTATGGTGGGGGAATACGCTCTTAAAGACCATCTGGACTATCCAACCCTAACATTTATTTTGAGCTTCCTCCACTGAGAATATGCTTTTAAGGACAGAATTTTCTTCAGTATTACAAGTGGCTCACTTTACGTTGTCTCTTCTCTGTGCATTTTATGTCAGCAATTAATAAAAAGGGAACGTGTTTCAGAATAAAAAAAAACTATTAAAAGAAGCAGAGGCCAAGACAGCAACCCTGAACCATCATCCCCACCTCCACACAAAATTGCACCATTAAAAACAGTGTGTCACCTGTTTTCCATGATCATCATGTTCGAGTCAAGCTGACACCCAGGCATCTCAGAAAGATAACCATAATTCTCTCTAAGGCCTTCGCAGGCCTCCCAACTTCCTGCAGACACCTCTTCCTTTCGGCACTTCCTGGTGTTATCATAATCTGGGACCCAGAGTGGACCTTTGTGGCTCATGGCCACGTCTTCCGTTAGCACACGTGTGCGTCACATTATCTGTTGAGAGGCCAGACTCCGCTTCCTGTCAGGTTGTGGAAGGGTTGTGCAGTAATGTCGGGAACAGGAAAGGGAAGTGGACATGACTGGTATTAGATGAGAGAATGGAAGGAACAGACTAGCTTACAATATCTATCTCCGCCTGCTTTCGTAATTTATAAACAACTGTCATGTTTAAGTATGAAAGAAAAAACTTTGTTGGAGTATAAGAATATTAAAAAAAAAACATTAGAACACCAGATTAGAAACACCAGGAGCATCAAATTAAATATATCAGGTTAGAAACTAGCTTGACTGAATGTTAACAGTTTCAACATAAAAAATAAGGCTTTGAATGTATCTGTAAAAAGAGACTTTTATTTGGTGATTGTTTCAATTGTTGTTTAATTGCTAGCTGTATATTTAATTTATCGGCATTTGTAAACAAATAACAGATGGACCTTACAAAACCTCAGGCCGGGCTCTCACTAGCCAAGTCAGCAGGCTAGCTGACGGGTTCAGAGACCGCTTGCATCAGGACATCAATGTTTTGTCACAGGATAAAGGTGATCACTGAAAGTAATTTCAAATTGATTCACAGTGACCCTTGGCACTAAAGGAACAATCTGACCCAAACAATAAGTGAAAATGCAGTCAACAGTGTATCACAGCCACTAGACCCCTCACTGAGGGGTCATGGGTTCGGGTTTTTCCTTTAATTTTTCACCAGTCTGTAGCCACTGCAAAACAAAACAAAAAATGTAAGAAAAAGAAAATCTGTGTATACGCTTGCACATGTGCATATTATTGCCCACCACTTGGCTGTAGCATGAGTGAAAGTCAAGCCATGAGCTTGGTATGGCTCTGCACACTTAACTGGGCTTGGAGCTCTTATTTCAATGGATGCCTAAGTAGAGTTTGACTTTGAAGGCTTTGATCCGGAGGCAATGCTATGGCATTTGACTTCTAGCTAAAAAAAAGCAATGTGTCAGACCTCTGGGGTCACTGGGATCACTTATCGCGGCTGAAAATAACCAGTGGCAAGCCACGATTTGGGGAATCTAAAAGAGGGCTGACATTAGCAGGTGCCCTGAGGTGGAATAGAGACAGCTACAGAGCAGGTCACTGACCTTGGACCACAGAGAACTTCTTTTCTTTTTCAATCTTTTTTTTTTTTTTAAACCCGAGGGCCTGGTTTCACTTAGCAGAAAGCTTCTTCAGCTGAAACTGGTGAACAACAAATACTTCGCCAAGTGTATAAAACACTGCAAAATGAGTATCAATCCACAATGAGGTCAGATTTGCCAAAACAGTGTGTTGAAAAATTCTCATGAATGCCATCATTTGAGGTGCTTTTTGTTGTTGTTGTTGTTTTTGTTTTGTTATTATGGAGCTTGTATACAGAAATAAAACCAACATAAAATATGAATAGTCCTGTATCATGTTAAGCAACATCAATAATTAAGTATATAGCTACATTAAAAATGTAAACAACTGTGATGTAACAATCAAGGAATCTTTCTTTTAGACCAGAATATCCACATATCCAAATTCCTCACAGATACATTTGCTGATTAGGAGATTACAATTTATATAATGAAACACTTGCTAGCCTTCATACTTCAGTTGTGCTTTTTGCCAGTGCATTTTTGAAAACATAAAGGGGAGACTACCTATTAAAAACTATGCTGTATTGTTGTGGAAAAGGGAACTGCTGTAACATCTACACAAGCATGAGTGTAAGTTTAAAAAGCTTACACAGTAAACATGATTTTCCGACTCAATAAACTCTCAGGAAATATGAATAACAAATATTTTATGAAAAAAAAACTTCTACATTTTTAAACACCACTGAGTCATAGTCACTGATATGTTTTTATAGCAGATCTTGAGTATTGCAGAATAACAGAGGCAGCTTATGTTTCACTGTAAAGAATGGCAACATTGGTGGTCTTCGTGACATATTATGTCACAAGGATCACATAGCATCACTAAAGTAATTTTAAACAACTCGACAGCAGCGACACGCTTTTCCTTGTGTGACACAAGCAGGTGCTCTTTATTTTTGGTCCTTTATGCTCAGTCTTCTGAACAACCACTTTTCAGTTATCATATTTGAATTTGTAAAGACTGAATCCATATTATGTACTTATGTCCTAAGAAACAAAAGATATGATTAACAGTAGCACTGCATACACAGAGTTCTTTTAGCACAAGTGCATGCGCATGCATACTGTCGTTCAACCTACCTCAGCACTTTCTGGTTCCCCTGCTGCTGCATGGTAAAAAACAAAAATCAATGGTGCGAAGTTGTACACAACTGTGTTTACAAGTACAGCTGAGAGTGGCTAGCATCACCGTGGATTAACCGCTAGTGGATGTGTTAAAAGATGTTGTTTAAGGTGCTGAACTGATGAAGAAAAAGCCTTCAAAACAACACAGGTCTCTCCTCGTTAGGTCTACAGCTTCATTAAATATTATCAATGCAAGGTAATAACATGCATTTGTTCATCATGACATGCATATGTATATTAAAATAATGTGTTAACTGCAGCATAAAAGTTGTGCAATTTTAAAAGCTTATTCTCGAGGTTATTATTCTTGAGGCATTTAATTTACACTGAAAAGCCACTAAACTGGACTACTGCTAAACTACAAACTGTTTAACCGCCGGTGGCCATAGAAAGACATTTCAACATGCAGTTAGAATATCTCTGTCTAATTTGGTTCTCTCTACCAACACTCAAATATGAAAGGTAAAAAGCTCACATAAATTTGCATTATGTTCATGGTCTCGAGAGGCTGAATAATACATACTGGTGTCTTTGGAGGAGAAATGTATTATTGTGACGTGAACACAGATTTTTGGTGCATGGTTGGAGGAAGACATTTTGAAGCTAACATATGCTCTCACGAGGACTAACCCATTTCATTTTGATGACCCGGTGACCTTTTCTTTTTAGCTAAGCTTAGCGCTAAGAACAGCAAAATTGTCCGTACGCCGTTCAGTCGAACACTTTTGTTTCGCAAGGTGTAATGAACACGGCTGACAGCCAGAGAGGTTTTAGACCAGTCGTGCTAATCCTTAAACTACACACCACTCCTGACTCAGCTGCTGTTTGCACAAATAACAATGGGATCCTAATAATGGCACTGGTTCAATAATATCTGGTGAAAAAAATTTTCATTTATTTTCAAAGCCACAAATCTTTACAATTGAAAAGATGCAGTGAGTTGTGTCTCTGGATATTTTCTGGAAGTATTCCTTGATTCCAAATGTTTGAACAACAAATAAACCGACTAAACGAACACAAAAAGTATCGCCTTACATCTTAAATTTTTAACTATTAATTTGATTAAATAAAACACGCCCTATAGCCAAATCATAAACATTGCTGTAAGGTACCAGTAAAAAAAATTATATATCCAGACATGTATATGCTTATACTGCATTCTTAGGAAGTGTTCTATTAAAAATATATAATAAAATGCTAATTAATTAAAAAGTACAAAATAGAAAAGAAAGACAGACAGACTGTTAAACCACTCCCTAAAGCAGAACAAAAGCTGAACGAAAGCTCTATTCTTTGTGTCCAAACAGAGTATTCGGAAGAAGACAAAGCTGACAAAGTGCTGCTTTTCGGTGTAAAAACATATTAAACTCTTAAAATATGAAAGGGTGTAAAAGACATGAAGGCGAGTCTGAGGTGGCGTGTGAAGGAACAGAGTGCAGAAGGGAGACGGAGAAAGGAGAGACAGATCAATATGAGTCAGGAAATAAGGTAGAAAAGGTTATTTACTTGACATTGATCTGTTGTAGCAGCAGCAGAGCTTGCCCTGTTTCTCTTTTGTTAACCTTTAAGCCCGAGTATACTCACAAATGACGGGGGAGTTAACTAACAGGTGTAATTTATGGATCGAAGGAGGTCACAGTACCTCTGTCACTGGCTGGTGATTATATTTCTTGCAGCCATGAAGAAATAAATAACAAAACAAGGATACTAAGGATGATTCCACACTGAAGACTGAATTTTTTAGTAAAGCATGGCCACATATAAACTAATTTTCATTATTTTGGATGAATTATAAATAAATGGTACACTTTCATGCCAGCCCTTTACATCTGAACATCAACATCTATATAGACAGCAGCTGAACACTGACTTGATATTTTTACAAGAAGGCTCCCACTGCTCAGTAGTAAAATTTGCAATTGGTTATTCTACGTTGATGTGTTTCACCTGTAATGTGCACTGTTCAATTTAGCACTTTAAAAAAACACCCTTTTAAACAAAGTAATCACTGTAATCTTGAATGAAGAAATTTGCTTTTTTAAATTAATCCTCATAAACAAATATAAAGTAGTTTTGTTTGCTTTTACTGCAGACAGAAGGGTCATACTGTACTCTAGCTGCACATCAACAGTACCTGGCCCCAGCCCAGTGTGCACTGCTAGACATCCATCATGTCTCTTTTTTAGTCCATGAAGATGGCACAGACCTGATGCACTGAATGAGGAACTATTTGTTCTTCCATATGCCAGTACTTGTAATCGTTTTCTCGGGATCCTGCCAAATTTTGCCCTTTGCCAACAAGGGCCACATGTTTCCACAAAGGAAAGTCTGGCAAGTGGCAAGGATGATTTTGTAATTTGGCTTCAGCGGGAAAAAAAATCATGTTATCACCCATGTTAATGCGAGGATATCATTGTTTCACGTTACTGTCCCTGTGCTTTTTTCCATTCAGAGTTGTTTGCATTGTGCATAGGTTAAAATCACAGAAAATACAATTATATTAGCTTATTTCTATTATTAGAAGATACACGTTCAACTTTGGGCATTTTGTGTGTGGCTGCTGACACAAACCTTCGGTTTACCTTATTTAAGACACTGTAATTTAAAGAAGGGGGATTTTTATCATTGGAAACATTAACTTACTGAAACTTAGCCATCCTCACTGAGTTTGCAGGGCTGCTAAATAAAGATGCATTGCTCGCTCAGGTTCACAACCTTTCCACGAGGCACAACCATGTGCTCTAATGGAAACATTCAATGTTGTGCCAAAGGCTGTCTTTTTTTTTTCTTTGTCACAGTCCTGAATTGCATTTAGATAGACAAAAATGGCTGTATACGCAAACCAAATGGAGGTAAACGCTTATGCTAAACAATGAATGCTTGAGTAAATACATGCCCCGACTTGTCACAAGGGTCACAAAACCCTATATAAAGCAAAGAGTAGCAAAAATATATATACACATACATATTTTAATGTCCTTATACAGGTGTATGGGCATAAGCGTTTCTCAGAAATCAGTCCATTGTGTATTCTGGTGACTCATTTTTAGAGAGGAAGTAGACCCAAGGGGTGAGCTGACCCTAAAAGAGCTAGGAAATTTGTTTTTTCGCTCCTGAACTTGGCTATATCTCACTTTCTAGAGGTGGCTGTCCCACTCACTCACTCTCAAGGACCAAGCCAATCTCCCTTTGTAAATAGAACTATGTTTTATAATTCCACCTCTCTCTCAGATGACCATATCAATAATGCAGAGGAACCACATCTGTCCAGAACCATGAGATTATTTCTCTGATTTGGGCTGACAGTTATGGTAATAGTTTGGCAAACAATCTACTCCAGCAACAATGACCACAGATTACAGCTGTTTTCAGATCAAAGAGACTGCAGAGAGGCCCATGATTGATTGCTCACCAAGAGACAGAGTCAGGCAGTTCAGCCCCCCACATCTCACTTTAGCCTCTCTACTCTGATAATGGAAACATTCCTTTTATTTTTAATCTTCTTGGATTCTGTTATAATTGGATATCAGAGGGCCCACTTAAATACTCAGCTATCTTAATACACCAGTGGCTGCAATTCTGTGAAATAAACAGTTTGTGAGTAATTTAATTTTATTGAAAAAGCGCTGCAAGAGGCATAAGATATGATAAGATTCTCTGACAACAAATTGAGACACAATGTGAGCACATTACTCTCACCAGGGGCATCAACATCGCTGTACAATATACATAAGATCAGCTGTATTATCTGCAATTATTTTTGTGACATAGAAAATATATAGGTTGCATGGTGGTTAGTACCGTTGCCTCATAGCAATAAGATCCTGGGTTTGAATCCAGCACCTGGTCAGGGCCTTTCTGTGTGGAGTTTGTGTGTTTTCTCCATGGTTGCATGGGTTCTCTCCAGGTACTTCCTCCCACAGCCCAAAAACATGCACTTCCTGGGGTTACGGTAATTAGTGATTCTAAATTTCCCAGAGTTGTGAATGTGAGTATTAAAGGTTATCCGTCTCTCTGTGCTGGCCCTGTGATGGGCTAGCAACCTGTCCAGGCTGTACCCTATGGAAGCTGGATTAATAATCCAAGAATCCAAGCCCCCACCACCCCCTGACACTGAATTGGATAAGTGGAAATGAATGGATGGGTGGAGAAAATATATATTATACATCAAATACTACTCATGATTACTTTTGACAAAATGCTAAATTCAGGCTAAGTGCTCTGTCAGCAGTAAATGCTGTCTATGAACAAGGTTAAGCTTAGTGCTTAGCTTTCATAAAATTCAAGATGTCCTCACACGTGCGCAGCATAACCCTTTATTGTAAAACGGCGATAGCCCTTCCTGCGCATTCGTGTGAAGGACTTGGTTTATG
>VOQJ01013906.1:0-26558 GCA_015052665.1 Apistogramma diplotaenia | reverse complement strand
TGTGAATCACTGGTTAAACTGCATTAAACACCCTTTGGGATCCCTTGTGCAGCTTTACACAATACAGATAAATAATATATTGCTTAATGCCAGTAGGATAAAGTTTATTAAAGTACATAAGCCATAATCTTGGGAATACACTACATTACCTGAGATTACTGTATTAACACGTTAATTACAACTCGGCTGACTTATTGAACTGTAAAATACTGGATGGAAATGCTGGCTTGTCTAGGCTTGATTCAAATGTAACCTATAAAAAATGGGGAAAAATAAAAAAGAGAATAAAAAATTGTCTTGACGACAAGGACATTGTCAGATAAGTGGAGAAGGGCAGTCAGAGAGCTATTTAGAGTGACGGTAAATGGCCTTTTTACCATTCCAGCTACCCCTGCACCCCCTTCTCCCGTTTAGGGATGGCATTAGAGACTGCAGACTGACATACATTTTTTATAGCTTCATAAAGTCGTCCAATGACCAGGTCACCCTTCTCATAACTAGGGAGCAGAACGCTTGAAAAAAGCCATTCATCACCATGAAAGGGCCTGCTTGTCCAAGCGCCTTCAAACATGCACACAGTCTGGCAAGAGACGCTCAGCACAAATGCTAACGTACTTCTGCCACTAATGCCAGATGACCTTCTCACATCTATTAGCGGGCTGGCTGACACAGAGGGTAGAGACGAGCCCTTCTTGTCTCCTGCAAAGATTTCAATGACAAGGAATAGAAAATATCATGCATGATAATGGCCATTGCCTCCAACAAAGCAATCTTTCCCATTTTTTAAACAATACAAGGTGATGTCAGGTGAATATGAAATAATCCATGATTAATTATAGACACAAGAAATCTTTGTTTCTAAGTTTATCGCCCTGTAAATTAGTCGTTATTGTAGAGGTGCAGTTAGAGGTAATATAACAGAATAACATGACATGCTTTTTTTAAATGTGTCCCTTTCGATTTGGCAAGTCAGGAGGACCTCCGGTGTCGAACTGGAACGCCCCTCACAGACAAACCATCAGACCACCAAACCCCATTAGTGTGCAATTAGTGACAGCTGGTGGGTTGTCAGCTTGGTAATGGCCTCAAAAGGAGTACCCATGGAATACAAAAACCACCAGTGATGCAATGGATTAAACCTTGGCAATAACAGTCAAAATAGAGAGCTAGTTATACAGAGAATCATGTCCATGGATCTCCATTTCCAAAACTATAACATGTGCAACACAATGTTGCCTAATACTATCAATCTGTATTATTGCTGTTTTTTTAATGCATGACAGAGCAACAATGACTGAATGCTGAGCCCTGTGAAAATGTAAATATATTCAGCTAATCTCATTTTAACCAAAGGTGTTCTATTTTGGTACTCTAACAGTTCCTCCTCTTGCTTGGCCTTTCAATTCAAAAGCAAGGGCTAAGCTATGAGGCACAAGAGGTGGATGGCCTGAGAAGGAGGAGGAAGGGAGGGAGGGGGTGGGGGTGAAGTAGTTTAATAATTTATTTAAGAGGGAAAGAAAGCAGCCAAGGGGAACAAATAGTGTTTCTCCCAGAACCATGCCCCTCTGACCCCGGCCCTGCGTACCTGAAGCCCAAGCCCCATCGCATTAGTGAAATTCTTATTTGATGGCATTTTAATATTCTGCCTTGATGACTTTTTAGCAACATTTACTTTCGGAGGTCTTGAGCGCTTCCCCCAGAGGAAATGAAACATGTCAAAACCCATTACGAAAAAATCAAAATTTAAATACCTCAGCCGTGTTAGCGGTAATACACACAATCCCCACCGCTCAGAGGCAAGGCTCACAAACACTCATCTGCTTGCCGGCTCGTAATGAGTCTGTTTGATGGGTAAGCGATTTGTGGGTCACCGAGCATACGTTACAGATCCAATTTAACCCTTGATTGCTTGTACTCTGGAGGACCTGGGAAAACGTGTTATTGAAATTTAATACCAGATCATTTCTTCTTCCTCCCATGCAGGGACAAAGGTATGCTTACATGACTCCTTCGATGGCCTGTGCAGATGGGGGAGGCAGTGGGAAAAGCAGCCAAGGAAGGAAGGGAGAGACAAGACAACAGAGGAAAACAAAGACAGTTTTATGCATGAAGGTAATCCGTGCTTCATCTGCAGGTCTTGCTAAACACCAATCCAATTAGCCCCTGAGGGCACTATACTAAACACCACCTAGCTTGAATATGTGGTTTCTATTGTGTGATACATCACTTTTACAATAACAGTTAAAGCAGTTTGCCATTGGTTGTTAATGTTGACACTGCGAAAAGAGGATTTATAATTACTGTGTCAAAGACACAGAAAAAGGGCACTTATGTTTGGGGGCAAAATAAACCAGGATATAAAAAAAACATTGATGACAACATACATTATGGAGTTTTCTATGAATGACATTAGCTTCATTAGTCCTCATTGCACTTTTTTTCCTCACCTGTCATTTATGACTAAAATAAATTTTTCTTATATTTTATAAATATTAGATATCTTTCATGACATTTTGACATGTAGCAACATCAGATGATGACATGAAACAGATGATCTAATATAGCTTGCACATTAGCATTACAGTCTTCTGCATCTATGTGAAACTGCTATAATGCCAGCATGCTTGTGTGTGCACATGAGCATTATTTTATTGAGCTAAATGTTTGTATTTTTTTTTTTATATTTTCATCCCACATACCGAGCAATTTATGCCAAGCAGAAATCAAGACGCTGACATGTACAGGATGATTAGTAGTCAGTGAACAGCTTATACCAAAAAAATTACAAATATAAATTGAAAGCATTGTGCCAGAATTCCATGATGTTCATAGTCAAAGATTGAGAAACTATTTTTAACTTTTGTTCAATAGTAATAAAAAGTTATTCATCAGTGTAAATAATTTTAGTTCCAGTAATTTTAAAAACTCTGAATATTGCTGCAACTTTGAATAGACCAGTGTGTAAGACTGGGGAGCTAATTGAGAGCTCAAGTGAGCAGTCAGCAGGCTGGCATGGCTCATTCACAGTATTTGTCATTAGACCCGACTGCAGGGAGAATAGAGTGCACTGCACCATTCGTGTGTAACCAAGATTTATGCTAATGTCTCCCTACATATGCTTATTCTACATATCTATATTAAACTTAATAGACTGTTACATTGCTTCTTAACCTCAGCTTCCATACATGATTACCTTTTCTGATTTCTTTGCAAAATGGCATATAAACACGGGGCAAGGATTTTATCAGCGTGTCAGTGAGTTTGTTTCCAGTGGCAGCGCATGGCTCTCATAATCGTTTTGATACTTCAGGGACTCTATCAGAAATGCCTGCCTAAGAGGCAACAGTTAACATGTCACTCTGTAATTTCCCAGAAAGCTTAGCATAACCCTGCATTTTCACTCAGGATTTAAACCGAAAGCATCAGAGATTCTATAAAATTACACAACTACAGTTTTTTTAAGTAATAGGGAAAACATTAGTAAAGTGTTTTTTTAAATTATAGACAGATAGATGGATAGATGCATATATATACTTCATTGATCCCGCAAGGGAAATGATTACAAAATCATGATAAACCATTTGAAGCAATCCCAGCCTTTGTACCCATCTTCAGCATTATGGATGTTAATTTGTGGAGGACTTTCATCCCAAGCTTTCTGAACTGGGTTTCTCTTTGGGGACGACTAAGCATAGGCTGACCAGATGTCATCAAACTAATTGTGCGACGAGTATGTTTGTGTAGGACAATGTGGGACATGCTGCAAACGCCAGGAGGTGTTTAGCATGTGAAGGACATGTTTCTGTTTGAATGTCACATTCCCAACTCCCTTGCTACAAACTAATACTGTCAGATAAAACACACTGATCTGCGGTCAGTAATTGGCAGGGGTAAACAAATGTATTAAACAATCAAAATAGAATAAAAAATAAACAAAACCAGATGTGCACAGAAGGAAATATCCATGTATTAAATATCCCAACTAAATAAAACATTTAGCACATCTCCACATGTTGTTCTGCCACTTACTTGAAGATGCCAAAGGGCGTGGCGTCTAATGTAGCTAAACAGTCGAAAGAGCTAGAAAATCTGGCTCTGGACAGAAAATTTGAGATTAAATCTGGTCAAGTTACAGCCTTAGTCTGAAGGGTAATACCAAGATCCCATTAGGGCTTGCCTCACAGTGGAGCACTCAAGCCCAGTCAAATCAATGCAGCTTAGCTGGCTTTCATGTAGTCTCATGTAAAATATAGCAGGTGCTGATGACAGAGAGTCATCAGCAACTGTCATCAGAGGGTTTGACTGTTGGATGGCTGCTGACTCACTATCTGCATGTTAAAAAGTTCTTTGAAGAAATACATATTAATTTATATAGAGGGAGATTATAGAGAGAGCACCATTTATCATGCAACTAGGCTTTGTATGTGTTGGCTTAAAATATGTAAAAAAAAAATGGAACAATATGAACTTGATTTGAATGGAAATACACATAAGGCACCTGGCAAAGATTTATGGTATTCAGGTGGACCACAATGGTAGATGCCACTACATCGCAGTTCCGCAAATGGGATTATGGGATTCATCAAGAAACAAGCATTACGTTCATTGTATTTTTGTTTGTTTGTTGTTAAAAAACATGATCACAAACACATAATTGAAACTTTACCGATTTATACAATGATTGCTTTAAAGAGTTGTTTTCGTGGTAGCGCAAGTTACTGTTTTCTCAACTTTGTAGTTTCTAAACTTTGACCGAATCTAATCAAATCTTTAATTTCCATACTTAAAGCACTTTTGTTAAAGTATTAAATATTTGAACATCTTCACATTTAGAAATAAAAAACAACTCACTTTTCTTTAGTGAACACATCCTTGGTTTACTAAGAATACAGGAAAGAATACAGGAAATAAAACGGGAAATTTCATGACTGAAGTGGCTGAGACATGCTGTCGTACATCTCATTTGATAATCTGTCAACTGTATTTTAATAGTATACCAATTACTTTAACACAGTAAGTGGTATCCATACCTAAAGCTACAAAAAGGGCTTGAACACAATACTGATGGTTTCTACATGAAGCTGCAAGAAGCCATGCAAAGTAGACCAGAGATCCACTTGCCCTGAACATACTCCAGGCTCTCACTTTACACACCATACACTTTCAACTCCCTTTTCCTCCCAGACTACCCACTTTGCCAGGCTCTTGACTTACAAATTGATGCTTTAGACTTGGTTTCATTGTAATGGCTTTCTAAAAGAAACATCTGAAAAAAGCCCCCCCAGGGAGCTTATGCCCCCCCCCCCACCCCACCCCCCACACCCCAATACAGCAGAGCTAGGCTTTGGCTAACAGTCAACACACTGTTTCCGCTTGTCCCTCAAAGTAATAACCTCAGCACTGTCAATAACCTCTCTATCCATTCTCTAACCTTCCCATCTTTTCAATCTACTTGGACGACTTCCAAGAACCACGAAAAAAAAAAAGTTAAAATGCCCTGGACATAAGCCCTCAATGGCTCAGCGTAATTCCCTCTTTAAATGTAAGACAAAAATATCAGGGCTCCTTAGCATGCCAATGAGACTGCACATAAAGTGGTGTTCCCAGTGGACGCATGACAGGAAGTGTTTGCAAAAGGAGGCACTGTGTGAAGAACATCATAGAAAAAAGGAACCATTTGAGGGGACACACATGCAATATTTCCTACTGTTCATAATGTGCCAATGTTCATATATTGAAACTTTAGAGAAAAACTCGCACTTGAAACTTAATTTTAAAGCTAGTTTTACTATAATATGTCCAGACTGTGATAATATGCTTTATCATATAACATATCTCAACAACAAGAGTCAAGGTCTCATCTTGTAAGTGTTTTAATCGTCCACAGAACATTTACCCTTTGGACCATAATAACACCAAGCTTTTCAAAAGTGCAATCTCATTGAAAGCAGTGGAAACCCTTTTTTAGGCTAACTAAAACCTAAAATACCACTCCACTCAATGGCCTTGTACATTCCATCACACTCACCAGGGCTAAGAATTAAAAGAGTAATCCAATGAAATATTAATTAATTCATTGTGGCATTTTCACTTAAGTGCACCATTTTCATAATTGTTCCATAAATTATATTTTCCACTACATTTGCTGCGGATGGATAATTAATTTCTGGCTTTACCCTTTTCAGTTTGATTATGTTTATGGAAACTGCAGAATGAAAACGTTTGTGTGTGTCTTTTTACACACAAATTTAGCAGCGCTTTTAAGCATGCCTAAATGTAATACTTATTTGCTCAACTGTGTATATGACAATTTCACACCTAAGTGACAGAGTTATGAGGGTCACAGCCAAACAGAGACATATTGTAAAGTCCTTGAGAGCCTTGTAGCTACATGATTCAACGTGTAGCTGTAGCCACACATGGCTGTAGCTAAATTTCAACAGTCTCCCCTTCAAGGTCATCTTCTTGGGCATGTCTGGAACAATTTCAGTGCTGCTGCTATTTATAGTTTATGACCACTTGCACTCTCGTATTTCTGTCATGTGGAACCTTTTTCATCATACCCTTATGCGTAATTTTGTGTCTTGATAATTAGTGATGGGGATCCTTTGACATTGTAAAAATAAGTAACACTACAACAAGTAATCAAATGATCTTCAATGTTATAAAGTATATAAAAATAAATGGCTATATAAATGCTTTGTTGATGTCAGATAAGACATTTAAGTGGTAGAGTAAGAATTTGGGAGAAACACCATGAAAGCATGGATCCCTTCTGCTTTGTGTCAGTGGTTAAGGGTCATGGTGGTGTAATGGTGTTGCAGATACTGTATTTTGTTGGCACACTTTGGGTCCCTTGGTATCAAGTGAGCATCATTTAAATACCACAATATTGTTGGTATTATGGCAACAGGGTGCTCATCTTCTTATGGCTACTTCAACCAGGATAAAACATGCTGTCACAAAGCTCAAGTCATTTCATTGGCCTCTATACTCACCGGCCCTCAATCCAATAGAGCACCTTTAGGATGTAGTGGAACAGGAAATTCACATCATGGAGTGGACACTGGGCTACTGGATCTAGAAGGATATGGCATAAATGGACATGAGATTAGAACCGGGAACTGTTGGAATGCTACTACACATGTAATCCCACTGAAAGGGGTTACACAAAGAGGCTGTTGGACCTATGGACTCTTAGATACCAATATACAAAACTGACATCGAAACAACTAGTACAGTAGCTCAACATCAACATCTGCAAGAAGCAACTGCTTCTGCAATTAGATTGATGAAGGTCGAGGGGGAGATATCATCCTCACACTCTGAGATTGGGTAACAAGCCCCGGTAACACATGGTACAGTGAATGCTAGTGCAGATGACCTGAAAGATAAGATTAAGGCTAAGCTGGAAACCTGGACCCCCCCAAGGCTGATTACCAAGCAGTAGTATTCTCCATGGAAAATATGGCTAGAGGCTACAATAAAGGCAGCATGGAGGGAAGTTATCATAGCTGCAGAAAGGTGTAATGAAGAAAGGGGTACCTAAGAGTACAACAACTTGTCCACACCTGAGGCCTTAGAAACTGCCAAGCAAAGGCTAGTGCCTAGTGGATCTAAGAACAGACCACAGCAACCTCCCTGAACAGGATCCAGTAACCTTCACAGTGGCAGACATCCAAGAAAGAGTCTCACATATGAAGAGTTGGTCAGCACCAGGCCGTGACAAGAGCCACACCTACTGTTTAAAGAAGCTAACTGTATCTCATGTGTGCCTTGTAGCACAAATAAACCAGTTGTTATAGGCCAAGAAACACCTAGAATGGCTGACTGAAGGCCAGAGCGTCCTGTTCCGCAAGGATCCCCAGAAGGCACCGGTCCCATCTAACTACTGGTCAATAACGAGACTGAGTACAACATGGAAACTGAGGCAGGCATCACAGCAGCTGAGATGAGCAGGTAAGTGGCTCAATACATGAGTGGGGCCCAGCAAAGAATTAGCAGAGATACCAGGGGAGCAAAAGACCAGCTACTGGTAGACAGTGCAGTCATTTGAGACTGTAAGACCAGACTGATCAACCTGTGCACAACCTGGATTGATTACAAGAAAGCCTACAACTCAATGCCGCACAAAAATCAACAGGATCTTAAGAGCCTTCATCAAGAACTCATTGGGAATGTGGAGAACAACACCAGAGGCTAACTTCTAGACCACCGCACAAGTCACCATCAAGTGTGGGATTTCCCAAGGAGGTGCTGAGAAAGGAGCTAGAGAGGATATGGAAGAAGAAGGTAACAGTGGTCCCTGTGGTAACTGGAACACTCAGAGCAGTGACCCCCAAACTGGTAGAATGGATTCAGCAGATTTCAGGAACGAGCGTAGTCCATGAAACAGCTAAGATAATGCACAGAACCCTCAAGCTCCCAGGCCTCTGGTAGAGAGCCGTGAGCCACTGCGTACCGCCATTTTGGATCCAGGAAATTATAGAACATGTGGGTGTCCCCAGTTTTAAATGTATATATATTTTTGTAACCATTTATTTTATTTCTATATATTTTTAGAGATTCTATTTTATACACTGAACAGGAGTGCCCCTCCAATTTCTTTGTACATCTGTATAATGACAATAGAGGTATTCTATTCTACTCTGGTAGAGGACCCGAATATGGAGGACAATGACTGTCCGCAGGGCAAGCTGATATTTTTATAATTATGTTGTTCCTTTAAGCTCAGTGGAGTATTGCATTATCTTTCAGCATGTTTTCTTAATTTTACAGAATGTACAACCAATTAACTGCCATTTGATTGGCACCAAGAAGAAACATTAGAATCTAGCTAGAAGTATTAAGTGCTAATGTGGCAACATAAGTTATTTCCACACATGCTCTGAAGTTGTGAAGTTTTCTTTTTACCCAGCAAAACTGTATGTAAGAATGGAAATGCCCTAGACAGTCTGGATCAGACATTAGACCTTCTTTAACCTCCCAGCTCTCTCCAGTAGAGTCCATTTGATGTTTAGCTTGCGTGAGAATAGAGAGGACATTATAGAGAAAGTGGGTGTCCCCATTTCCTGCGCTCTGCATGCTCTAGATACAATCTCTCACCTAGAACATAAAGGAGTGAGTACTGAAAATGTGTCTGATGTATTTCACTTCACAAGCAGCATCCACAGACTGTACTAGGGCGATGTCCTCACAAACCTAACTCTGTGTATTGGCACATCTGTTAATCAAGGCAGCTGTAACTTTAACGTTAAGCCTCAGCAAAACCCAAAATAGTAATTTTGTGTTTATATGTATATAATGTGCATTGTACAGTCATTGAAGTGGTGAAAAGTAATCACAGAACCAGACTGTAAACATGCTTATTAGGCTGTAAAAACACAGTTATGGCGATTGACTTGCTTTTGGAGCCAGAATCAAGTGGCCACTCGAGGAACCAGTAAAACAACATACATCAAATACAAAGACACAAGCATACTGATATACTGTATGCAGACTTACACAAATGTACAGTAATCTAATTTGTTTATATCTTCCTGAAAACTCATTGGCTCTTTTTGAGGCCACATTATCATTTCACAAGGCAAAACAGAAGGCAACACATGCCCAGCATTGTCCTTTGGTCGTTCCGACTCAGACTACGCATCAAAAAGCTGTGCTTTCCCTTGAGCTTACTGCCATATGCCGCTGGAAAATGTCACCAGTGAAAGTCGTTATTATTCACTGGTATTAAAAGTGCATTTCCTATTATTGTTTACAAACACTGAGAACCACATTTCATATTTTTGAGTTATATATTAAACAGCGAATTGTAATCCATGCAATTACACTTCGTTAGCAATATTGTGTTGTGTTGTGACTTTGATCTGTAAAGTTGGATTGATATCATAATAATCTGAAGCAGACTTTGGAATACTGGTAGACTTTTGATTAGAAGAACAAAGTTATTATCAAGTAATTACAATAGCTATTTTAGAATTATTTTGAAAATAATACACAAAAAAGAAATGTAAATATAAAAGGGCATATTGTGTACATAGAAATGTTATGCAATATGCACTGTTATTAGGGACTTGTTCAGTGGACAGGAAAAACTAAACAGCATGGAATCTCAAGTCTAAATATCCCCCAAATTAAAATCGGAATTTGATGTCTGTATGAAGGTATTTGCTGTGTTTTTAAGTGTCCTTGAAAATCCTCTGTAAATGCTTGGGGGGAAAAAACAAACAAAAAAAACCTGTAAAGCAGAAATGACTCCTACAGACAATTTTATAGCTGCTTTTGATAACCAGAACATATCTTTTGTGGCCAGTCTCCTCAGACTGACAGATAGCACTGGAATGCTTCTAACATTTGATAACAGGGCTAGTTTCCACAATGGCCCAATGTGGAGCAAAATTCACGCAAGAGGAATAATAGTCTATTTTAATCACCAACTCAGCAATCTAGAGAAGTGTGAAAACCAGTGCAGCATAAACGTTTGAGAAAGTTCTGAAGCACAAGATGTAATACAGCTAACTTATACAGGACATTATTTTTTACGACATGTTACATTCAAGGGTGCTATTTTTTTTAATCCCCAATTTGGAGAATATTGTTGTTATTCATCGCTCCATAAAGGTTTAAAAGAGAATTGTGGGGTTTCCAAAGAGACTGCCAGCTAGCAGCTAGGAATAATGGCTCTTTTATCATCATTTAATGGTTAAAATTGGTGTTGTCCTTATTCATACAAGGACAGAGAGACAGACAGAGAGGTAACACTGTTCTGCGTGTTAGATGAGGGAGCTGTGCTGTTATCTCCTGATCCCAGAACTTCCCTTGGAGCACCGGAGTGGGTCTGTATCACGTAGTGCACCCTGCACTGGGACTTTGCTGCCTGCTGACAGGAAAGCTCGATTAGCAAGCCACAAAGAGGCCAATATAGTGGAGCACTTCCTCAGCCAAAGGGGGTTTGTCCGGAGAACACGCTCCAACCTTCTTTCCTGACAGGGGACAGTGACAAACACATGCACAGGCACACACTTGCTGGCCCACCTTGGGGGAATACATGAATGATTGGGATTTGGGTTTTCCGACACACGTGCATGCATGAATCAAAACACAGGCCGTAGCACATACACATATTTACAAGACGCCTTATAGAAAGAATACATGGAGTCTCACTGGCGGGCAAAGCAACTGTAGTCTTTGTTCTAGTGCTAAAACACAAGTGTTAAATTGATTTGGAAAGAAACAAAGTTTATGTTTTTAAAGATTGCTGGCTGTCATCCAGAGAAAAAGATGAGTATGTTTGGACTGGCCAAAGCCCTGCGCGTGCTGCCTTTACTCAGACAATGGGATGTCGATGTGGAAGTGGGCCTGGGCCAGATGAGGAAAACGAGATAGCAAGGGTGGGATGAGGGGTGGAGGTGAGCTGAGCGCAGACTGGTGGCCTGTTATGGGACCCTGTGGCGGAAGGGCATTGTTCAGCAGAGGAAAAACACAACAACAATAAAAAACAACTCTTCCTGAATCTTTTTATATGATTATGTCGAGAACAATTGAGTGGGTGGGATCCGCTACTTTGAGGATATTGAAAGAAGTCTCTCCTTTGAGACTTGGAATGATCCTTTCACACCTTACCCTGGAACACAAGCAGGAAAATAAAACAATGTGAGCTGCTGAGCAAGAAGCCTATTGATCAAGAACAGTGTCTCCATTGAGAGAGATTACAATGGCCTTTGGCCTATGACACATTAAGCAATGAACCAAAGGTTAATGAGGGGAAAACTGAATGTTGATCGATCTAAATTTTTTCAAAGACACAGCACATTATGACTATCTTTTAGCATAATGCAAAGTCAATGCCTATTGAATCAAATTCAATTTAAGCTCATGAAGGGAATTAGAAGGTAAAGCAAAACTTTTACTATGTCATGCTTACATAACACACATAAATACACGTCTTAGTATCGCATCTACCACAGAAAGTCCAATCTTGTGTTGATGAGATTGCACTGTAGGTTATTGTATGAGTGAACATGAAACAGAAAGGCTTGAGCACGTGTACTAGAAATGCACCATTTTACCGGTTATTTTACAGGCTAATAAGATGACATTCACCAACTGCAGTGGCCGGTGTTTATCTGTTGTGTAACACTCATTTTTTGATCCTCATGTGGTCTAGTTTCAGACATTTTTAGGACTGAATCTGTGCACATTCAATAATGGTGTGATGAATGGCTAAAAGAATAAAACTATTTATTGTACCCCTGAATAAATACCAGACAAACTTAAAAAAAAAAAATCAATATCTGAGTCAGCTATCAGCCAAACTGTTATTATTAATGGTATCACTTAAGAATTTCACAATAAGTGCATCCTTAATTGTTGCAGGCCACATGACGTCTACTTCAGTGTTTGCCTTTTGTAAGCTGCTTGTGCTTGGTTGTAGATTTCACTAACCCTAAGGTCATGCACCTGATATACCTTTGAATCCTGCTGGTTGCTGGAGTGTAGAATCCTCTTAGGGGAAAGATGTGTCCAGAGATAAGAGCCTGGTGTGATGTTACACATCTTGGCCCTCAAGGCCTAGACATCGGTTTTCTCTTCATCTGGCTTTCACATTTTTGCTGCTTGCCATCGATTTAGTACTGGCTCAAGTCATCTGCAGTGCAAGCATGTGTTGTACTGTATATTGTCTGCTGTTGAGTTGGAGGCGCAAACATTTATAAAGTCAAATTTTTTTCAGCATAGGTCAGAGAAAACACACTCTACATGTTCCTATACTCATCAGTTATTGGCTGAGCTGTGTCACATACTGGTTAACATAGTCATGCATTTCTTGTATGCCATTTTCTTTTAGCCATTATTAATGTATTTCATTTCACTATTGAGATCTGTAATTATTGCAATATTGCAAGTGCCGCACCTTAAAACTTTACCTTGCAGAGTTGTTGTTTAAAACTGCAGTAATTAATAAGCAAATGGATATTAAGTAAGTATGCCCATTTTCAGGTCCCAGGCATGCAAACTTTACATGTAAGAAGATGTAGAACCATGATCAATTTTTATTTTAATTACTATTCTACATATGTAGAATAGTAATACGATGTAATATGGTCACAGACAGTGTCATAAATTATACAGCTATAAACACTGTATAGGTAAATATTCAATAATACATTTTTGTCACACTAACAAGACAATAATGGATTTAGTGATGTTAAGATTAACATTAAGCACTAATTAAGACAAATGAACAGAATTTTAAGCACAGATAAAAACAACAATTTAAATTTCAAATAACAGTGATGGAAATGCTACAACTGAGTGTTAAATGAGGTGGGAAGTGAGAAAATAAGAACCGAGTGTGCAAAAGATCCTTCAAACATCTCACAAAAAGAAACCTGAACCCAGAGACCCCCTTCCGAAAGGTAAACATTTATTACTTCAGGGGTGCCTGATGGGCAGGGAGGCAGTCACTTCACCAGGCTGTAAATGTCATCTTCTCTTTGACACATTAGTGACAAATGAGTCAAGGCTCCAGTAGCAACAGAGCTTTGACCTTCTTTTTCCTGGTGCAGAAATCTAGCTGGCTAAGACCGTAAGCAGTGCTTTCAAAGAGTACTGATAGAAGTAAGGAAAAATGTAAAGTATAAAGTCAGCATGAGAAAGAAAAAGGCAAAGTAGCTGTGTAAACTTTGATGTCTGTATAAATACAGGAACAAACATAAACACAGACTATATAAATATAGACACTGAAAACATGGAGTGTATACAGTTTTAGATATAGATCATGAATAAACGTCAATGAAAATCAGCTTGACTAAAATATTCTATGTAATACTCATTATGAATGTGTTTGATTACAATGCAATCAATTGTGCATGGAAGATGGAAAAGTTTTATTTAAATGTACACTGATAATGTCAGCAGGAATGAATGTCTATACAAACAGGAGCATGAATCAAGATTTAAACATTTCACTTTGAAATTCAAACCTTATGTTTCTATTTTTTTTTTCAGTGTTAAAGGTTTTATATCCCTATTCCACTGCATCCCTTAATGATGGCTATTAAGAACAAGTACTGAAACTAACTTGAGCAGATCCTATTCTAAAAAGAGCACAATAATCTCTGAGGTGTTTTTTTCTTTTTTCTGGTCTAACATTAGGCTGCCTTCTGGAAGTTCTGACCCAGGCCAGACACCAAGGCTTCAAAATTGGCAACTGTCTCTCCACACCATTAATCAGGCACAAGGGCTGTCTCCCATCCAGATGGGGAGCCTCTCTACAACCAGAGAAAAATAAGCAGGCTAATTAATTCTTATTGTTATAGACGGAGGGAGATTAGATGGAGAGAAATTGAGAAGGGGACAAGAAGAGATAGAGTGGTGAATAAGTCACCTTTAACAAAGGCCTGGATTCACAATATATTCTCCCTACGTGGTCATTGCGGTGTTCCAGCAAAATATATGTATGATTTGAAATGCTGTACGACTGAAAGAGGAGGACAGAGAAACATCATAGCTAGAGGTTAATGAATGATAACGAGCTTGGAGCACTCTGGGACACAGTGTGGCAGTGATTAGACAGGCCCAGTAGGGCACAATCAAACTCTGAGTTCACTTTACAAGCCTGAATAAGATAACAGAATAATTCCCACAGGTTGTTTCAAAATATAACTACACTGAGCACCTAGCTACACACTAAAGCCTAAAGATGAATGTGGCAAACGGCTACACTGTAGTTCATTTAGTGATATTTGTATTTGTTTTAATTTTTCTAGATTTTTTGATCACTGACTGAATATAGACAGATCTCTTTAAACTCTTAAGACTGTTTCCAAACTGCCATGTTCTTATTTTTCATCGAAATAATATTACCACCCTGAATTAATGTTTTATATATAGGCACAAATTGAATCTCTTTGTAACCATCTCCGGCATGAAACATGCTGCTATGGATTAATGCAAAAACTGTAATCAACAGGGAACTGTTCAAGCTGAGTTTCCATAGTGATCATACTACTTTTATTTTGCTGTAAGCTGCTAAGCAGCCAACACTGGTAATGCCACAAGAAGACATTTTATCAAATAAATAAAAATTACAATTTAACTGTAATTTAAGAGAGAAAATTTTAAGAAAAAAAAAAACAATTTCATCATCTTTGCATCCTCCTGTTACGAGGAGGAAACAGTATATTGTGGGCAAGGATTCCAAGTCAACTCCACTCCACTCATATGTACCACCTCACAGTTAGGTAAGTTATGTGACTATGCTCTACATTTGCTCAGTATACTGTTGCTTTGATATGACATGTTATTGGCAGCCTTCTTTTTTGATGAAAGAGCTGAAAAAGTAAGTTTACGTGAGAAAAATCAACTCAACTTTGCATCGTGAAAAGAGCTCAGCAGTTTATGAGTGCAGCCATGCTACACGGATGAAATCTCCAGAAACTTAAGTGTGCTGGAAACCTCATTCATTATTCAAAACTGCATTTTTAAAAGCCATACTTGGAATCTGCAGTGCTCAGGCAAAACTCAGTGTGGGCTGATGCTAACATCAGCTAATATTAACTAATGTCAGTGAAGCTATGGAGGCCAAATAAAGTGTTTATGGCCATTCTGATTCAAATGAGAATCTGCACACCCAGATTCTAGCATTATTTATTTATCTAGTACATTTGTATAGAGAGAATATGTGGTATGAACAAATTCCACATATCCAAGCATGTATAGCCAAAGGCTTTTTTGAAGGTCTTAGACTAAAAAAGTCTTAAACTAAAAAAAGAAAAGATACAAGACAATAGAAGAAGACACAATGCAACTGCACGTGACATGTAGGTTTCATGATGCTTGCAGTGTGGATCTCAGCCTTGAGATTCTGGAAGTAAAAATCCCATTCACTCTCCATAGAGACTGTGATTATGAGCTATAATGTTGTTATGGCTCATAAGCTCACAAAACAGGCTACATGCTACAATATTGTGAAATGCTGGAATGCGCTCCAGTAGAAACCACAAGTCTGTATGATATCAACCTTGTCTTAAGATAAAAACCTGTTTTATTTGCAATACCACAGATAAGCACTTTACTGTCCTCGATCCAAGATTGAAATAGCAGTGCTTCTGATTGGTGGAAGCCACTCTTACTGAGGAAATGTTTAAACCCCTGAACAAGACACCAAAGCACTGTACAACAGTGATAATTAGGCTATACTTTACTACCCACGAAAACTACTAAAGATTTTATGACACATTACACTATTATAACACTATTATTAACTGTATAAACACCAAGATAATAAAGAGAATTTAATTCAAGAAGTTTGGAAGTCATTCGCTGTGGAATCTGGGATTTATAATGGGTTATGGGATGAGGAGCTCCCTCACTGCTAAAAGGAAGTAATGAAAAGAAACTTAAACACTCTTGTACCTTTTTTTTTTCTTTTTTTTCCCTTTTTGTAACCAAACTGAATATTTTCATGGTTGTGATTCACCTTGTAGCAGGTTGGCTTGGTTCAACACTTAAAACTAAATAATAACAGCTTAAGACAAACCCCAAAAAGGGCTGTTTGGTGACTCAATGTACAGCCTTCAGGTCATGTGACACAAGACAACAGAAGTGCACTCTATGAGCAAATTTCATTGAACTTTTGGGCTAAAATCACATTTAAAAATACTCAGCCTGTTGATGGCTTTTGATAGCCATCAACAGGCTTCTGGTATAATGAGGTACAACTTGCTAAGAGACATTTGACCAAATATTAATGGGGAGTATAGAAATACTTTGACCCTGTATGAATTGCAGAAAATGGAAAATATTTTGCACCCATTTCTTGCTTTTTAAAGTCAAAATGTATGCTGTATAATCATTCTACCATGGAAAAAGAACAGTTCAAAGAAATAATTAAAAGCCCAACAATGACCATAATATTCATGTGCATGATGCATGTATGTAAACTTTGGCCATAATTCCATGTTTTTCTAAAGGGTGGGGAAACAGCTGGTTTTAATGTGTCAAGGAAGCACAGCACAATGTCCTAAAACTGCTCCACGAACTTGGAGTAAAGCAAACTGTCCACAGCCTTTATGAGGATGCACTCGCTAATGAGCAATATCGGTGGGAAAAACTTTTGACAAGAAGGAATAGCAACCTGATTGTGACAAAAATGTATTCTGTGATATTAGTTTGCTCAGTAAAACTGACTTTTACTGAATGTGTTATACTCAGCACAACCAAAATAAAATAATCTGAAATCTTAAATTAATCTTAAATATGTATTGAGTATCAATAAAATCACCACTAAAACTCTGTGACCATCAGAAATTAATTTAATGCTAAAAATATAATGAGAAATTAAAGTTGTAACTTACCCACTAACCAACTGGTTGGTCAGTATGCGCCAACCAAATTTTGACAGACTCCAGTGACAGCTTCAGAGCTTGGTTGCCAAGTTGTCTTTGGTTGCCTACAGGCCTACAATAAGTACAGTAACAAGGCCGCTGTCAATCTTTCCAGAAAATATCTCGTGTAAATTAAATGTTCAGCCCTGACTAACAGAGTTAAAATTCTTCACCAGCACTGCTGAGCAGACATGAGTCCTGAAAAACACTGATACTGCAGTTCTTGGCTGTTGAATGAGCATGTTATATTTATTTAGCGAGAATGCTGTGAATTACCTTTATTTGCATAGCCATCCTGTTTGAGGATGTTCATTACAATAGCACTAACTTGCCTGAGAGCCATTTTACACATGCATTATGGAGTCTAGGCCACAGACACTTGCACTCTTTCTTGTGCAGACATTGTCCCTCGTGAACCTGTGAACATGCTCCACAACCCCATGTGAGCTTGTGAAGGAATCTATTTTTTTTTCCAATCCTGAGGGAAGGAGAAAGGTCTCTGGCATCATTATTTTTCTTCAAAATGTAACTGACTTTACTGCACACCCTAATTTGCTTTCCGTAATTATAGGTCATGATCCCCTTTTGTAATTTATAAAACCTTTTGTTCTTATCAATAATGAATGGGCTTTAGCAAATCATGGTGCTATAATATTTTGATATTATGAAAATGCTAATGCGTCAGGGACCTTAAGCCTTATCGGCCAGGTCCGATGCTCTATTAAACAGCCGGCAGAAGAAGTTGGACGCAAATTGCTTATGTTAATGCCCCAGTTGTACCCAGACAGCATGAGGAGTCTGCAATTAATTTCATCCAGGCGGTGGATGGACAGGCAAATTTATTTCCCTTCCGCAGGATGGTGGCTCCCCCGCCTTTTTCGCAGGTCTTCATGCATAGAATTGGAAAGGTTGTGAGAACAAGAGATAGAGGGTAAAAGGGAAAGTGAGAGGGGAGCAGTAACTTAGGAGCAATCTGTGACCTAATTGAACAGCAGCAAAAAGGGAGGGCAGTAACAGGGAGACAAGAGGCGAAATCTTCATTCATTCCACTGACAAGTGCTTTCACAACTTAAACCCGTTTTATTAATTGTGTTTGACATTTCCCTAATTACTTTCATTTACATCACATCAGCTCCTAGCAGATTATTAGACTGCATATCAATTCAGTGCGGTATTGGTTGGACAGAGCGAGGAGTGGCTAGTGACTATGTTATAAGGCATTATTTTATTACAAGTAGTCGGGTACAATAACATCTCACACAGCTGCAGTGTACCTCGCAACTTTGGTATATCTAGTCTGTAAATTTAAATGAAGTTTCAGCATGTTAGACACTTGAGTATGAATATACAAGTCCTGAGCGTCTCCATGATTCATACAGTCAGCTTTGGAGTCTTGTTCAGCTCACAGATAAATATATATATAAAAAAAAGAACTTGATTAATTGACACCATAGTTTCCTACCTTCAAAAATGCCATAACGTGACAAAACCACACACAGTGCATGTTATTTTTATCCTGCTTTGAGATTCGAAAAAGAAAAAAAATCTTCTCAGAGGAATATGCAGAGGGAGAGAACCTAGGTATTGTAACTCTGGCCTCACTGTTCATCTTGTTAAAAACCCTCATTGGGGCTCTCACAGGAGCCGTCAACTGGAAACCCCACACCTTCCCCTTCACTGTCCTTTCATTTGTAATCGCACACTCCCTGGACAATTCCCACAGCTGTGATGAGAGCATTTTTTAAAAGAGAGCTTTTCACAACAGACAGATCGGAAGGACAGGACATCGGCATGAATCCGAACAAAAAACTGAAAAAAAAAATGTGTTCGTGTATGAACCAATTTAGCGCCATGAGAGAAAGAAAATGTAGGGTCGTACTCATAAATGCTGGTTATTTCTTTAATTAATTGTTCACTCTATACAATATCAAAAAAAAGGAAAATAAACATCCATCATAACTTCCGAGTAGAATGTGAGATATTCAAATGACTCGTTTTCTTCAACCAAAGTTCAAACCACAAGGATATTCCAATTACAATGATGATTTAAAAAAGTCTCAAAGTTAATTTAGCTGAGCAAAAAATCTCCAATTGGATGACATTTTTTATGTAATTCAATGCATTTTCTGAAAAGTTGTCTTAAGCAAACTGAGGATTCCTGAATCCACCTCTAACCTCCAATCTGTTCGCAGTGTAGGCTTGTCAGCTTAATCCAAATAACAGTGATTCTTTCATTTTCAAATACATAATAGAAATAGATGAGGATGACTCATAAAAATTTATACCTCAATTCTATATTTTAATTTATAGCCCACCCCCGGGGCACATATTATTCAAACATTAATATAAAAAAGAACTGTACATCAAAAAGTGTCAGCTTTCACGTTTACTTCCATTCACCGTCATGCATATTATATGTAGACTAGGCATGACTGTTGCCCATCTTATAACAATTATGCATTAAGTAACTAGCAAATTGATGGATTGATAATGTCCAGATTCTGCATTCAGTATACTCAATTTTTAATAACCCTTTCAACGCCCTTACCTTTCACTTATATGTTTAGATAATACACTTTATGCAAATTGTAGAATTCTATAAATTTTAGATTTGTCACTATTCATCTTTCTCTGTGTCTGCGAGAGATGTTCATTGTGAAATGTGATTAAAATTTAGTTTAAACCATTCATTTTCTTGGTGTGTGTGTATGGTCTTCTCCTTATCCACACATACACAAAACAAACCTTATGTGCAAGAGAAAAAATATCCATCCATCCATTCATTCAAATAAGTTATGTCAGGTACAGCATAACACTTCCTTAGCTCCGTAATCAGCATCAATACTATTGGGATTGACCTCTGCTCGGGGATTAATTAGAAAATACATGCAGGCTAATCATCCTGTATAATGTATTGATGTGTATCTTGTTTCATTAACAATCATCAACAATCCGTTCATGTGATGTGATACTAACAGACTGTTTGCTTTAGCTACAGGGGCTACGTAAACACAGGCATTTTTCCCTTTCCTTTTTCTCACCAGATTTAGTCCCTTATGTTTGGTAATCGGCATTGCTAAGTCAGAAGACATCAGCTTGACTCTATAAATTACCACCTGATCCTTTCTTCCTGGATAATTAGGTACCCATTAGTTCTAATCAAGTAGTTACTTAATTATTGCAGTAATTAGTCTAATGGTCTAGCAAATTGAAGCTTTATCACTTTCAGATACTTAATGTTCTTGGCAGAGTACATCACAAGTGTCAAGGCTTGGGCTTCAGCAATCATGCATTAGAAAACAAAGTTTATACTATGTCATAAATGATATTGTTCTGTTCGTGTTTTTGTGCATTTTACACAATCCTGTGTACAGACTCGAGTTAACTGCAACTACAGTTCACATCTGTGACTAATATGCTGTGTGTAAAAACTTGATACTCCACAAAACCATCACTAACAGTCCAAAGAGGCAGATCAGGTTATTGCTGCAGACTCACACTTAGATGTTTAAAACTGTAAATGCTGCTGAAAAAAAGTTTAGCAGTTTGTTTCATTGTTAGTCGATTTGTCTGGTTTGTTTCAATGTGCTCCATCATATGTGAAATGTACAGGGGTGAGTGAAAGCAATGCGACAACAGAAGGACTTATACAACTGCACTTGAAAAGTGAATGGGTTGTCTTCGAACTGCAATAAATTGGGCCTGGTTTGTCTGTCATCACCTACAAATTAGCCGCAGTTTATTGAGTCTGCCAGAGATGTAGGACACTGGCAGACGCAGAGTTGCCTGAAAGGTGCCTCGGTCAGTCCGTCACAATAAGACAGAGCTCACTTTTAACCCAAACGTCCTCGATCACCTTGACCAGCAGACCTTACATGCAAAACAAAATACATACAAGTATAGAAAAACTAATTACTACATTCAAAGAGTATTTTATTACTAAATTCCATAAAATCCACAATATAAATTCTGACATCATTAGTCTGGCTAAATAGTAGCATAGCACTGCAACACTATGCAATTCACAACTTTTGTGAACATATTTGTGATATTTGTACACCCTTAAAGTAGAAGGAGGACTCTACTTTACACTCTAGTCTGAGCAGTAAATGAACGATGAGCAGATACGTACTGAAATATAAGTACAAGTCTTACTGCTTCACATTCAAATTAAGACTTTTTTACTTGGAAATAACGCAGTTTTTCTTTTTGACCTATTTGTTGGAAAAAGCAAAATGCCCAACAAGATGCCTTCACAGAGAAAAAAAAAAAGAAAAAAAAAGTTAAAGGCAAAACTCTGCAGTGCTCCTTGCCATATGACAGGAGTGTGTGAAAACTGACACACAAGAGTTTTCAAATTGGGGCCCGGGGAGCCGAAGCATAAAATAACTTCAATCTCAGCAGCTCTCCAAGGAACAGAGCAGAAGTGTGACCAACAACAACACAACAACAGTGAGGCAGGAAGGGGTGAAGGTAGGAGTTATTAGAGGATAAAACATGCCTCTCCATCTCACTCCCTCTCTCTTAGGAACCCCAAGGATGATCAATGGATTTAGTCAGAGGGATATTCAAGCAGAAAATTGCTGCCTTTTTGCTTTTCTTTGAAGTATTTCCAGAATACATACCGAACCCCCTGTCCACCAAGGTTGAAAATAACAGCACAAGTGCAGAGTCTACCAGTAATCCTGGAAAAGGGAGAAAAAGGTGGGGGAGGGTGCTGGTGCGGGCACCAAATGTTAAAGGACGCAGGGAGGGCCTAGATTGAAACTTTGCAGGTATAAAATTGAAAGCAGCCAGCTGAACAGACATAGTCGAACTATGGCTATTTTTCAAAAGGGAACCTCAATGACCAACACAGAAATAAATAAAATATTTGTTATAAAAAAAAAAGAAAGAAGAAGAAGCAGAAAAGAAACAGTCCAAGTGGCAAGACACAGGACAAAGCTATGCAGATATGGTTGCATGACTTACTACATATAGTTCAAACCTATTTACTTTAAAGATACAGCTTACTGAACTGTAAAAACATTTGCTGCGGCAAATCCCATCTTTGAAGAAGAAACAAAACAGTTGAGTGTGAAGCTGTATTTCTCTATTTTGTAAAAATGCCTGTTTTTGTTTAAAAAAAAAATAATTTAATTTAAAACAGATTTTTAGGGTTAATGGTGAAGCTTGACAGGCTGAACCCAAGTGGTGGATAGCGAAGTCCTTCCCGGCCCCTGGGGGCCCCAGTGGCACTGTGCAGATGACAGCAGAGGCATGTGGCACACTCGTGGCATTATGAATAGGACACAGCAATGGGGGACCAGATTCCTCAGCTCCCTGCTGTGTGGTGTGATGGCCTCATCTGTTTTCCCATCGCTACTCTAATACATCTGCAGCACATTCCCTCCTAATTAAGATTCCACAGTTCTATTTGTCATAGGATGGAAAGGATATCACATAGGGTAGTTTAGGCATAGTTTTGGATTAATCGCTGGGCAATTCACCACACGCAAGAATGTTTAGTGAGCCTGAGGAAGGACTAAGTCTGCTTTTTTTTTTTTCGCCTTCATCTGTTACGTTTATAGATAAGCCTCCATGGGAATTGGATCTGGGAACTATCTGTCACACCCTATTCTCCATGTACATTAATAGTAAGTAATGCTTAATAGTGTGTAGCCATTATAGTCATTGCTTAAAGGAAAGCTTCTTCAAATTGAGCACTGATTCGTTGTCCAAACAGAGGTGTGATCGCTTGCTGCATTTATGTAATGATTGTTAATGTACTTTGTGTTAGCTGTGCTAAAAAAAATCGGAATTGTTAAAGCAAAATATAAAATAATGTGATCAATGTGATTACAAAGACTATGATATAAATTTTAGAACAAGACAATTATCTCAGTCAGCAAAATATGATGTCAGTACATTTGAAAGATGTATATACGTACATGTATATGCAATTGGTGCAACGGCTTTTGCTATCACTCTACAGAAAAGTCAAGTAGCTAGCAATCTGGTGCTCAGGTGGTTTGCAGTGATGTGATGTACCTATTTTGGGATATTTTATATACAATCAGCTCCATACCCTGGCAATACATGTAGAATAAATGGCACATAATTTAATGTGAATTCTGGGGTTGTTCAAGAATAGAACACAAAGCTTTAGCAGCAGCATGCCACTATGTCCAATTTTCACATCTACAGTGATTCAATTAAGGTGATTTTCTGAGCGCTTGCTGCTCAAAGCTGAGGCACATCTCCTCCTGTTATGTCAGATTCAAACTTGTGAAGCTTAGCATAATGCATGTGACTTAGGCTTGAAAAAAAATGTAACTCAACAGGCAACATAATTGATTTGATATTCTGTGAATGAAAATTAGCCATTACGTTGCCATATTGAGCATGTTAATGCAGTCTAGCCTCTTTGTTAATCTGTATCTTAGCTCTGTAGTGGCTACTGTACATGTGATTACTTTAATGACATCTTTTTATGGCTCTGTGATTTTCTGTAATATGCACCATTTTAAATGAAAAGATTTAAAAACATATTTTTTTCCCCAACAGGAAAAGTCTTTATAAGAGTTGCATCCTTTAGATTTAAATAAACTGATAGTTTCTTGCACGCTTGATTCTTTAGTGTCCTCTTTCATGCATGCAAACAGTACAGTGTACATAAGCCAAACTAGTACAGGCAAATCCTGGAGAGAATAAAAAAAATTCCTCATTTTCAGCATGGTTCCTATCATGTCAACAGGGAAGGACTTCTTTTTATGGTTTAATTCAACAATAGCATTTGCGATTGGGGTTTTGGGCATCTCAAGGGCATTCCTGGTGAAATTACTGAGACTCTGCACCATTTATCACAGCCTGACATGTGTCATGTTCCAGATTCTGGTGCAGAGAGGTTACAGCTGAAGACAGCTCTCTCTTTGTTGAGCAGCCATCAAAGGCAACATCTCGTATTTATAAAAGAAAAAAAGAGAAAGAAACGACAGAAAGTGTTGTCATACGTTCTGAAATGTCCTCATATTCAAACATATTAATCTGACACAATATATTAAAAAAATAAATCAAGGACTTATGAACTCTTAATGTATCCAAGCTTAACCTCAGGAAAAAAAAACATGATTTCATTAGTATGTTTGCTATATGGTTGGTATGCTTTCAGATAAAAGATGATTAAATACATGTAAACAAATTTTGCATTGCATTGTAAACATGTTCCAAACGCAATCTAAACTGAAGGCAGTTTGTGTTGTGTTTTGGATGTTGTGTATGCTTAACACAGCAAAAAATACATAATATCAAAGATCACGTATATAATCTCTATGTCAGTTGGTTGTTTTGTATGAATATAGCTTTAAACAAATCCCTGCAAGATCCCAGCTAAGGTCTTTAGCTTGTTTATTTTTATATACTTTCATTCACACTTCACCCCCTTATTTACAGTATACAGCCGTTTTTGGTTTTGGAGTGCTATTGTTATGCTGTTGCACACAGCCACATAATTTTTTTAATTTATTTTATTTTTGGCTTGCTAGCAATAACTGAAGGCATAAAACATCCTTTAGGTTCTTGTAGTTGCAGCCCAAATGGAGGATCTCTTTAAAAATACTGGAAAAATGTCAGTGTTTACACAACGCTCACAACACAGTGGTGGAGTCACTATGGTAATGTAAGGTGTTACCGTTTCCTTGGCGACTCCCACATGTGTGAACTTCACAAGTCAAAACGCTTTAATAATGAGAGTAACGAGAGTGAATAAAAACAGAGGAAAGATAGTTAGTCTGGTAACAGTGAAATTGTTTGGTTTTGACGACTTAACCTGAAAATGACATTAGCTGAGTTCGCTGATAAGAAACGGTTTTGCTTGGGAAAAATCATAAATTCAAGGGCAATCTTTATCACTGAGGCACTTTATCCACACAAGTGAAAACTTATTTATGAGGCTGTGGTGTTGATATCAGGCTGGTTACTGTTCTTAGTGGTCACACCATTCTGGGCACATTAGCTACGAGTTAAGTGGGGAGAGGCCGTTAGCCTGTAGCAGAGCAGGAAAAACATGAGCATTAATCCCAAAAATGCGATGTTCAAATGTTGTCTTCTAATATCAGACAAAAATACAAATACATTTAAGAGACATCTAATTCCCTTTAAGCTGGACAGTGTGTTGTTCAGTAGGAGTTGAGTGACAAAAGCAAAGTAATGAGAATTGCAGCCTTTACCTTTGCTAATGAGCAGTTAGCCAATTTAGCATCATGTAATGAGTACAAGATCACAGTTCTCTAGTAGCTCTCTCAGCAGTTCATAGCATACCACCATGAAATAATACAAGTCCTTTGCTCTGAACAAATGCACAAGAACTTCCCAAATAAAGTTTTCAACAAACAGGTAAAATGCTGCCTTTCATGGGTACAAAGTCACACTTAATCACACATATTCAGATGTGTTTTTTTCTGTCTAACAACAAGCTTTAAGGAGTAAGGACAGTATAAAACCACTGCCTCCTCTTTTTCTAAGACATTTTTACCAAAGCCGTCAGCACCTCACAGAATAGCTCTCTTTAAAAGCTACGTAAAATGTCATTGTTTAAAGAGTGTGTCAATAAATGCTGACATTGTTAAATGTAAAGTACCACACAAGGGGGAGGTGTGCTTATAAAATTAATTAATTCTACTACCATTATTTATGACTTAATATGATATACTGGTGTGCTTTATAATAACACTGAATGTGCATATTTCTGGTGGTGACAGTGGAGTAATTATGTAGAATGCCTTTTACCATGAATGTACAATATTAATTACAGGCACGGTTGTTTATCAATTGTGAAACAGTGTTTAAAAGCTGTTTGGAAGATTGCCATGATGACCCAGGCTTGTCTCCTATCTTTTACTTGCAGCTGCTTATAATGTGACACACTACATCCTTTTTCAGGCCACTGATATCCAGGTTAGAAGGGAAGGGAGGGTTAAAGGAGATTCCTCTGTGGTTACAGAAAAAAAGAATGTCGAAAGAAATCAATCAAAGATTCAAAAGCATGATAAACCTGCCAAAGATATGGGAGTAAATAAGACAAATATATTACAAAACAAATGAGGGCACATGATATAAACTGGCTCTTTGTTGACTACCTACCATGGACAGAAAGTTCATCCGTGTGTGTGTGTGTGTGTGTGTGTGTGT
>VOQJ01013905.1:7932-19734 GCA_015052665.1 Apistogramma diplotaenia | reverse complement strand
GGATAATTTGTGACACCCTCTGATTTACGGGGAGAGATGGTGGAGGGTTGGGGTGGGGGAGGGGGCACGGGGCAGGTACAGGGAGAAAAGGCTTCACGAAGAGATGGAGACAAATGGAGCAGGAATAAAGAATAGCTGTTTTTGTGTGTTGTTGTGTTTTTTTGTTTTTCAAATCAGGGAAAACAGTATTCAAAAGTTAACTTGAAATTTCCTTACCTGGGTACTCGGTGATTGTTATTCACAGTATGAGGTTCCAAAGTATTGAAGTTTTCACATGATAGGTTGTTTTTGTGGGCCTACATCACAGTAGGTGGCTATTGGAATATCAATATCTTCCATTACAAGGTCTGGTAAGCGATGGGAACCGCAGACACAGCTCTTCTACTGTCTTTAATCGAATGACAGAAACAAAACACTGCAGAGTCCTGGTTCTGTGACAGTGCTCCTAAAATAAGAATATGCAAGTTGTATTTTTAAAGTCTGGAAAAAGAAGGTTTTCACAGGACTGCATAGAGTCTTGTGAAAACGAAATTCACTCAATGATTCAATTCTGTAGAGCCACCTTTAGTAGCAATAACCTGAAGTAATCATTTTCTGTATGACATAATCAGTCTCTCACATCGCTGTGGAGGAAAGCTGGCCCACTCTTCTTTATGGCATTGCTTTATTCCATTGAGGTTTGCAGGCATACGTCTCTTAAGTTCCTCCCACAGCATTTCAAGCAGGCTGAGATCTGGACTCTGATTGGACCGTGGCGAGACCTTGATTCTTGTCTTTTTCAGTCATTCGGTTTTAGATTTGCGCGTGTGCTTGGGATCATTATCGTACAGCTTGACCAATTTTGGCCACACTTCAGCAGTCAGACAAATGGTCTCACATTTGACTCTAGACTACTTTGCTATCCAGGGGGGGGTTCATGGTCCTGTGGCTGTAAAACAAGCTCAAGTCATCACCTCTGCACTACTGCGCTTGACAGTCGGTATGAGGTATTTATGCTGATATGCTGTGTTTTTGTTTTTCCCCCAACATGGTGCTGTGCATTATGGCCAGAGGACATTGTTCCAGAAGTCTTGTGATCTGACCAGATACAGCTTTGTAAACCTAAGTAGTTCTGCCATGTTCTTTTTAGAGAAAAGAGGCTTTCTCCCTGCAACCCTTCCAAAAAGAAAAAAAAAGCCATACTTGTTCAGTCTTTGTCTTATCGTCTTGGCATGAACATCTAGCATGACTGAGATTTAGGGTTTTTTTGCAGTTTCTCTGAACATTGCATGGTCTGACTTTGGGGTGAATCTGCGAGGACATCCACTCCTGGGACGTTTATGGCATTGCGTTAAAGCACGCCCGATGATCAGCCTGTAAACTGACAAAAATGTCTGCTTTTATTTGTTAACTAGCACCTGGGTTCCAGTTCACCTCTTAATTATTATTAAAAATAATCCCTCCTCTTAATGTTCAGGGGTGGGAACAGGAATGTGCATATTGTACAGAATGTGTTCTGGGCTCGTTCATGTCTCTGCCAGCAAGACAGCCTCAGTGAGACCTCAGTTCAGTCTCTGGCTAGCTGCTACACTACTACACAAGCTCCTACTGTAGCTTTTTTTTTTTTTTTGGTGAAATTCTGCTTCCCAGAAATCAAAGCACAGCAGGTTATATGAACAGTTTAGTTTAGCTCAGATCACGTCCTCACCACAAGCAAATTGCTCTAGACTTTGTTTGGGCCTTGGCTTGAGATCGTTGCTTCTAAAGGGTCCCTGGTCTTGTGGTTTTGGTCTGCACCTGAGTGTCATTACTGTGTTCACACCTGCTTGAACAAATCCCACCAAGAGCAACTACAGAGATAAGATGTAATATCACTCTGAGATTCTTGCCAGAAATCCTCACTAGATAAAGTTGGCTCAGAACTGGAGCCTTAAACGACTGCGTATGAATCACAAGTTTTGAGACTTTATAGATTGTAATTTTGAAACTTGAATTTATTTTTGTTCCAGTGTATCAGACTAATGTGGTTTCTTGCCATTCATTACGGAAGCATTATGGCAGTGAAGCAGTACTAGGCCCACACTGAGATAAAACGCTGCAAACGAGAGGTTTTTTTGTTTTGTTTTGTTTTTTTGCGATACAGCGAGAGCAAAAAACAGAGTGCAGGTTTTTTTCTTTATTTTTCTTCAGGGGTCATGGTGGTGTAAACAATCACTTCTTAAAGTGATATAAAACTTGATCTTAGAATTATTGTTGTCAGTCAATTCCTCTAGAACAGTTCGTATTGTATTTTTATAGTAAGTAGGTCTGTTTTTATCATGCTAACTTTTGTCTTTCTTTTTTTCCCTCTTCCTGCTGCTGTTTCCTACTGATGGGCACATGAAAAGGTAATGAATACATTTTATTATTTTCTGTCTGATGTACGCTCTGATTTCTATTGCTATCTTTGAATGCTGAATCAACTACCTTAAGGCACTGGTACTTGTTGCAATATCTATTTTTTTAGAAGCAATAACAGATGCCTTATTATTTATGCCTGCATTGTTCGTACTCCAGGCTTCCCACACCTGCAGAAATACACACAGAGAAATACACAGTATGACTAATGACTGGAATGGTAATGAATATTTGCTATTTAGCAATTAGAGCCAGTAGTTTAACAGCTAAGGCACACAAATAGCAAGCAGTTATCAAAGCTTTTGACCTCTGCCTCTTGTTTCCTGTTTCAGTTTAATCTCCCACGCTTTTCTCTCTCCTCCCACTGAGGTGTTAGCTCAACCCTCTATCAAGCTCTCTTCAACCCTATCATTTGTTCTCTTTGCTCTCTGACCACAACAGTATTGCCACTGACTCCTGACTGTTTAGCAGAGTGCTCAAGGGTGCTGCTGTGCAGACATGAAGATATTTTAGTGGGAATTTGTTCCTTTGCAAGTTTACCCCATATTTATAAAAAAAAAGAAAGAAAGAAAGTCCTCAATCAAACAGAGATGATGCACCTTTGATTAGTCAGCTTCCTTGACTTGATCACACAGAGGAAAAGCAACGCTGCTGTAAAACATTCAATGTGTCCGGCTTAATGCCGGTAAAATTCCAGCGACATGCCTTTTACCGTGGAGTATGAATTTTTTAAGCCTTCATCAAAAATGCAGTGCCATAACTGCAGAAATGAAAGGAGAAACACCCTCGCAGATACAATCCTATAATAATCTCTTGCGGCTCTGCGTTCATGTTCCTGTGTAATGTCGTGCTGTACGTAACGTAAGTGCTGCTGAACCGAACCGTCAATGTTGCAAATCTTAAAACAAAACAGTGTGATGAAAGATACATTATGAGTGGCTCCTTTCACATACACCACAGTTAAAATATTAATATCAGTTAAGAAAACTTGCAGTATAATTCAATATATGGGGCACTGATAGGGGATCTCTGATGGTGTCCTGTGTAGAGCATCGTGATTTTGGTAGCTTATGCTTTTTAACATATGTTTGACATTTTGATGTACTTCTCCAAAAACAACCCCCAAAAAAAACAACAATCCCAGGGGGTTGGGGGGGGGGGGTGAAGGGGAGAGATGTTCAGGAAGGGCGGTCCGGCGTGAAATCTGTGCCAAATCAAACATATGGATCCATCCGCTGTGGAGGCCCTTTGGGAGCAGCTCAAAGTACCTTTATCTAATAGCCACATTATTCATCTGTTAAGTTAAAGTTGAGGTAGCAGCTGGTGGCTATCGCTAACAATAAAGCGATAAAGTTAATGTGGGGGCAAGCCTCAAGCAGTCCCGGCTGCCTGTGACATTACTAGAAAGTGAAGGGGTTAATTTAACAGCACAATTACGTGTGTCTAAAAACCCTTGTGTTTCTCCTTTAATATAAAAGCTGAGAAAAGTCAGCAGCAACTAGACAACAACAGTGGCAGCAATGAAAATATGATGCCAAGCCATCAGAAGCGCAGCACTACCTCAGACAACCTAAAAATGTCCAGGGGGAGTCTTAAAATATTTACGTCACTATATTTTTTGCACTGCATCAGACAGCTTACAAATAATGTTGTCACTGATGTTATTATTATTTCTTTCATCTTTATAAAAACATGCCTTTTTAATTTGCTTTGTCCATTTTTTTGCCTCTGTGATATCAAACATTGTATTAACTATGGAGCAGTGTCCTGGGTATCGGGATCGAGCTTGAAATTCTAGTATCGTGACAACCATAGTCGACCTGGGCATGGTGAGTTCACTCAGTGTTTCCCACACTGATCTGCACTTAAGTCCTGTCAATCAACTACAGAGACGAGTTTCCTGAGAATGAAAGGGAACGGGATCGAAAGGATGACTCTGAGGCAACGCCACCCACCGCGCCTCTTTAGCGTCTCGCTAATTGTTCCAGACCCAGAGCAGGAGCGGCATTGTTGTGATGTGTGCTACTTGTGTATTGGGAGACGATGGCAATGTGTGACAGTGATGTGTGAGACTTCCAACAGGGTCAAGTGCTGGAGCTGCAGCAGTGATAAGAGACTAATCATATGTAAAAGTGATAATGATTGCACTAATAATACTGCTTCACATTAATTTTTTATGTCATCCTGTTTCCCTCTGCTACACAAAAAATGATATTCTACACCTGCCAGTTGCTTTTAACTGTATTTCACTGTTTCTCTTCAGCTTATTTACATAAATTATGAGCCAATTATCATCATGAGTTATTGAATAAGTTGAGAAAAAAAGCAGTTAAAGAAACTCATTTGCAGTTTTTCAGCACCTACAATCACAGGATTTTTTTGGAATTGTTTTTCTTGTCTTTTTTTTATTCCTGTGTGACAAAGTGAAATTTCATTGCTTCTTAACTCTGGTTTAGTAAATCATTTATTGTGAGTATTTGAATTCAAAATAGCAAAAAGGCAATTAATTACCAACAGTAACTATTTATACCTGAGTACCAAATTTAATCATGATAGATGAAAGAAATCACATAAATTCAATGAATTCATGAATTCAAAGATGAGAGACATTTTTTTGGTGACCTTGACCTTTGACCTTGGAAATGAACTCCTATAATATTTGGCCCCTAAGGAATATGTCCTTTTGAGTTATATTGCTGGCAGACAGACAGACAGGGGTGCAAACATACCCTCCCACCACCCCTCAGTGGGCGAGGTAATGAGTCCAAGGTTCAGTCAGTGTACAGCTGCTACTTGGTGAACAGTTTTGAGATAAAATGGCTTCCTGGAGTCTTGTCTGGCAACTTGACAGTGGTGACTTTTTGCCAAAAAGAAGTAAACAAGTAAAAATAAACACAGTGTGCTGCTTCAAATGATCAATTTCAGTCTGTCAGTCCTGAAAAAGGGGGGGGGGGGGTTTGCAGTGTTTAGTAAGAAGATGCAGGCTGAAGCAGGGACATTATAATCTTATATTCTTACCTTAATACTTTATACCAGAAGATGACTTCGGGTCCTGTTTTCACTCCGTGTTTTGCGATTTGTAAGCACAGCTGTGGCGCACTCCTGCCTCAGATCTCATCATCGCAGTGGGCTCATTGACGCCTTTCTGGCCGCGTCATGTGTTTGTTGTTGGCGCGGTTGTTGCTTTTGTAGAGGAGACAGATGAACTTTGGTTTGTGTCCTCTGGTGGCAGGCTCCTGTTTGCATCCAACACAGCAGCGTTTACTCAACAGTGTTTTCAGAGCAAAGAGATACTATATATTCTGCAATGCGCTGTAATCTTCCTCCCCATCTTGCCCTTCTTAGTTTGGGTGTCGGCATAGACTTTTGTGGGGTAATGTAGCCGTTATATCTTAAATATCTACTGTGATGATGGGAACATTGAGCCACTAGTAGAGGGGGAGGAGAAGAAACTGAAGACTGCGACAAAGAGATTCAGTGGAGGTTAGGCGTAAGAAGGTGGAAAAATGATCAGCTTTAGCACTCTTTTCGCATTCAGTGGGTCTGCGGCGAGATGCAGATTGAACTTCTCACACAGTCAGTTGTGGGAGCTCAGCCATATAAGAGAGGAAATTACAACCAGCCTAAATCTGGAGAAGCTAGGAGTGAAATAGAATAACAGCCACTATTCAAAGGGGATTATTTGTTGGCTGAGCGGCCTTTTGCACACAGTGATGCCTGAAAAATGTAAGGCTCGCCACCAACCTGGCACTGCGCCGCCTTTGTGTTCACTATTTTTGTGCTGTGAGATTGAGACCTTACGAGAAAGAGGTGGAGATGTTTTGAAGTTCCCTACCCTCCCCTGCATCGTTTCTTCTTCCAGCACATTTCAATCAGATTACGATAAGACATGATGACTGGACATATGGCTGCAACCGTTCCCCTTCTGTGTAGACTTATTAAGGAGAAAGGGGAAGGAGAGAGAGTGGAGTAATCCCCCATTTTTCATCTGCTCCTCTCTGTCAAACCCATAAGGATCTGAAGCAGCATCAGATTTCTGTCCCCTCTTTTATCTGATGAAATGGATTTGCAACAGCCACAACCTGGAGCAAAGACTCAGACTGATCAGCTTTCTAGGGGAAGATGGGAGAGCTTGAGAAAAGTGTAGGAGTAAGGAGGAGAATATTAGGGGCATTAAAGGGCCGAGACGAATGATAGAGAGATAGACCCAGGACCGTACAGCTCTGTTTATACTCCTGCAGATTTGCATGGCTGAGTGGCAAAAAAAAAAAAAATCAGGTCAGCCTTGTGGCTGCAATTATGAAGAGATGTAAGAAATTTCTGGCTTTTTCGCAGTTGGCAAAATAACTACACAAGTGGCCATAAACTGTTGCCAAAGTGTGAGCAAGCGTTGATGCTGGAAAAACAATCTACCCAGCTCTAGAGCCGATGCATTAAAGGGACTCGGAAAGGACGTTTTTAACGAACCGCTAAAAACATGTATCGCAGTCAGATTGCTGATTTATCTGCTATCTAAACATTTCCCATTCTTTCATCGTTGCCAGGAGAGAGTGAATTATGTGCTGTCCTTGTCTTCAACTTGTTATTCTCTCTCTTAATTGTCAGGTGTAAAATCCTGCAAATAAACTAAAAATAAACAAAAATTGGTAGAATCACAAACTGTAGAATGGAGGTGATTTGGTAAAATTATAGGACATTTTTTTTGTCTGTCTTCAACTATTGGGGGTAAGCGTCAAATTTATATCACAGCACTTCGTGAAAATTTGCAATGAAAATATTCCTGATATAAAAAAACATATTGAAAAAATGCTTTATTGATTCTTGCAGCTTGCAGTTTTTTACCCAACTGCTGAAAGCCCTGCATTTCCATGTAACCGCATCATTAATTCCCATTCCCATGCTTTATTGGAGTAGCTGTAGTAGCTCACGTAGCTCCTTTTGTAGGTTCTAAATCGTCATCGAAAGCTGGCACTGCCACAGCGGTGATGATGCGATATGTCATTTTTATATCGCGTTAAAATAAACGTGTACCAGTATTTATCGCAGACGATACGATGAAAGCGCAAGACTGAGGATGCAAAACACTGCCCTCATTGTTTATGTGTTCACATTTTCTGTCATCCAAGGTGGTTCCACAGTGAGTTGACCTTGCAGCTTGTTCTCAAGCTCATTCTGCTATCTGGCCTGGTGAGCTCCGCTTGAGCAGCAGTTACCCCAGATGTGTATCAGTCTCATCTGCTGGCGAGGTGCCAGAAGTCTAAAAAACATACACTTTGCTAACTTCCCCGTAGCGACTTTAAATAGCCCTCTTTCTCTCTTTTTCTCTGTGTAATTATTCATTGGTGGCTTTGTGTCATTATTTATCATTGCACTCTTCTTTCATCTGTGGTCTTATCTACTGAGCCAGCTCCCTCTGCCAGCTTTACCAGGACTACGGCCAGCTACATAAACATTTTACTGACAAGGACGGTCAACTGTTTACTGACGAAGCAGAAATCTTACTGGCAGCAGACACAATGTGGGTGTGGGCGTGGATGCGTACGTGATCTTGTGTATGAGAGAAAGAGAGACTGTGGGTGTCTGTGTGTTGGTCTGAAAGAGACAGAGAGGGAAAGAGACACGGCCCCTAATGTGTAGCTGCTTTTGGTTCAGACACCTACAGGTTTCTCTGCAGGGACCCATTTGTCGAATGCACTTAATGCTGACTCCAACCTTTGATTCTACTGTATGTCTGAGCACTACAAAGCACAGAGCAAAGGGGATAAGGAGGGCTCTACTGCTTTTCCACTCACTTGTTTATTATTTGTACTCTACATCTTCCACCCCTGCAGCCTCTGGTGACTGTTTGATGTTGCAGGCATTTAGTCATAAATGTCTGAAGTGCATTTAAACTCTGTTCTGAAGTCATCGAAATCATCAGAATTCATGATTATTAGGTCGTAAATATGTGTTGAAAGCTACCTGATAATCCAGTAAATACCTCTGCCATTTTCAAAAGGCAGGAGATATCACTAAACTACAGGACCAGAGAGCTGAAACCCAAATTTGGTATCTTTTATTTATTTTTACTTTTTACCCCTAATCCACAAAACTGCCAACCTGTGTATGGCACCAAAAGATGAAATCATTATAAGGAAAACTGTTAATATTCAAAAACCATAATCGGGATATTTAAGTTACGGGCTAGTGCTGGCAACAAGGCAGTGCAGGTCAGTGAAGTAGGAACCCCCACATTTAGGTTTGACCCATTCATTTGATTGCAGCCAACCAGGCCGGTCCTTATTTTACTTTAACACAGAAGTCTGTAGTAGAAGATATCCAGAGTTGAATGAATTGTTCCATTCTACATCACCCAATTCACTGAAAGAGGAGGTGGAGTTGGGGCAGAAAGCAAGGATATTACTTTGAAAAATCGCTGAGTTGTAAAGCTGAGTGCTGTAACCCTCTGGGCAAATGGGATATACTGTATGCCCCGGCTGAACGCTGAAAGGACTGCTGTTTTATTGTTCTTTTATTGTCTGTGATGTCTTTGATTAAGTTTAGCACAGTGCTTGTTTGAAGACTCGTTGAAGACCAATGTTTCTCAGCCTGCAGTGGTTTGCTGACTGGGGCAAAGAGTGGAAAAAAGTATTAATGTGCCAGATGCCAGCTCCATCCTGGACTTCAGATTGTTGTACAGGTGTGTTTCAGAGTGAGGGGAAATTGGTGTAAGGACAACAGCTGCTGGCATTTGCAAGCTCAAAGCCGTGCCCACACATTGACACACAATATAACATGGTTGTCCATTGCCAGTGGCTGTGCAGGTGCCAGCTGCCTGTGCCACTCTGAGTATTCCGGCCAGTTATCTGCTGGCTGCTCTGTGCAGCCAGACGCAGTCCAGTACCTCTGAACTCTAAACATGCCAAGGTCAAGCCATGGCTTGTATCACATGCTGTCACGCTGTACGCACACACACACAGAAACATTTTGAGAACTTCAGGAGGAGTACTGAAACACTGTTGCATTTCTTTTAAATGAAAAAGTTCAGCCTTAAACTGCATGTTTATCTGTATATCCAATGTCACATACAATAACTATAGAGGATTTACAGGTGCTAAGCTAGTCTAGTCCAGGCTTTCTAAGCTGGATTTTACTCTCAACTCTTGTGTGTTTATACCAAAGCAAATACAGTCTTATGCCACTTGTAAGTATACTTAAAAGGTCACATTGTGGTGCAAACCCCAAACAGGCCACATTCAACACTGCGACAATAGATTGACATTTTGAATTGAACCACCCGTGACCAATGACAATCCTCGTGCTGCTTACTGGCAACTCCCAGTGAAGCAAACTTATTACTGAAGATCATTTAGTAACTATGACAACACCTCACATGCGAACATGAGTGTGTGACGAGTCTACATAATAGAGTAATCCACTGTTTAGCGCTACTAGTGACAATAGATCAACATACACATGATTGTTACACCGATAACACATTCACTCTGCACATTCTCAGCCACCTACACTTATGGATGTGCGAGCACACACACACCAACACGATCCACTCGCTTGCATGACTCATACGATGCTGCCCCCTCATTCATCAATAGTGCCAGAACAACTGGGCCAGGGGTCAGCATGCCACTGCAGCATACAGGCAGGCAGTAGAGGTAGAGACGATTTAACAGCAGGCAGCGTGCCCTAAAGAAACAGCTCCTGCCTGCCTTCTCGCAGGATTAACACTCCATCCCATCACTATTCTGGAAATGCAGTACCAAGTGTGTTGGATTTTGATATGCCTGTCAGGTGACACCAGACCACATGGCATCGCACCCGGCCCGACAGCCTCAGCGCTGCGATGGTGTGTGTATTTTGGATAAATTACAGGGAAGATGCTACTTTTACTACTGAGGCAATCTGTCCACGATCACTGGGTGCCCACAATGTGAATAACTGTGTGTATTTGTATCTTTTTATAGTGCTGGATGCCTTTCAGGTATAGTACTAGTGTTTTTAACATGCCAACCGAACCACGCTGGTGGATGTTCCGTGCATCCACTAGCGTGGTCATGTGTGGTCTGTGCATGTGTGAATCCATCTGGTAGTGACTCAGAGTGGACTGGGCCAGTTGGCACTGTGCAACGGTGCCATTTCCAAGTCAGTGTCTTGACTTCTTTTTTTTCTTTTTTTTTACTCCACTCGCTCTCTTTTGTCTCACTCACACAAACACATCGGCACAGACATACACAGCTGTGAGGGGATAGTAAAATCCATAGAAACCCTTCTGCGTCTTACTGATGCTTTCCCCTTTGTGTGGCAGGATAATTGCAAACTCTCAGAAGCACACTACAGCCATCCAGAATAAATACCACCCACATCCTGAGGTACACCAGAGTCCTTTGTTCTGCTTTTAAAGGATTTCATAATTCTTTATTTATTTATTTTGGAAGCTACTGCTTGTGTGATTTATTTATTTTTCTGTCTATCGTCTGAGTCCAAAGATATAATATTATCACCAGCACTGTCAAAAAAAACATACAAAAAGAAAACTAATAATCACACAGTTTGCTTTTTTTCTATAGCGGTTAATTACTTTTTTTAAAATGTAAAATCACAGAATATAATATAGACTAATATTTTTTATAGATTCTTAAGAAAAGTGAATGTTAGTACTCTAATAAAGTCAGAATTCCTAGTCAGTGTCAAGCCATTGCTTTCCTTTTTGCATTAGCCTGAAGTCATAACTAAACTTTGAAATATGTGTACATCCTGCCAATATACATGTGATGCAAGGACAAGTCCCCACAGAGGTTGGTGCTGGAAAGCGTGCGCTTGATTCCATGCACACACACACGGATTCATCGAGCTCAAGTTTGAAAGACCATTGCCCATTGGCATTTATCAATACCAAACTTTGTGAACAGTTTATTTGACTTTCTTCAAGTCACAGAATAAAACTGTTACTGCCTAACAAGAGAGACATGCTCAGAAAAGCCAAGAGTTAGGTAAGTGAGACAGTCCTGCTATCCACGCTCACAGACTCATGCACTGAGACACGCTCTCTGTAAGACCCTTAGAGCTCAGGCAGGGTCTTTCACATCCAGTTTGAGCCACTTTGTGCACACTCTGTGTAAGTTCTGCTGACTCTACCCAAGGGAGATGGCCATTGTGATGTTACATGTGGGATAACCAGAGGATGCTCCTTTAAACAAAAAAAGAACAAAAGTAGACAACCATGCAACAAAAACCAAAAAAGTTAACTTACCGTATTACAGACCTATACCGCAGCATTGTGAACAAAAATGACATTATTGAAAAGTCAGAGGGGGCCAGCTACTGTTTTGGCCAATTAGAAAGTGGCTGTTATGGGTTATGAACTTGGCTGGACACAAAGATAGTAAAAAAAAAAAAAAAAACCCCCATAATTATAGCTTAAGGGTTGGA
>VOQJ01013903.1:0-16690 GCA_015052665.1 Apistogramma diplotaenia | reverse complement strand
CCCCACCCCATACTAATGCTTGCAAAGCTTTGAGCAGAAGAACCCACCTGTAGTCACACACCCAGGGGTTTCCATCTAGTTTTAGATGTGACAGGAAGTAGAGGTCTTCAAGAACACCGTGCTGGACAAAACGCAGGTTGTTGTCTGACAAGTCCAACACCCGGAGATGCAAGAGCCCAGTCAGGGAGCCTGAGAGAGAAAGCAGATGGGCACAGCCTCCATTAGTTTCTTGACCTTCTCAGTTTAAATATATGTAGACAGACTCACGGCTGGTTATTATTAACCAAGACAAGCAAAGGCAACACAATCAGACTTGCATATAAATGCTCAGCCTGCCTTCACTTTGTGTCTGAACGCTGTAGCTTCAGCACACTAATCCCTTTATGCCTCCAACCCGCTCAGCTTTCCCCGCCATAAATCAAATCATTTCTCTATACACAAAGATGGCAGAACGCCCGCTGTCTCTGAGAAGAAAAAAATGGGAAACAGAAGGCAGCAGCAGTTGTATAACTGTTCTTAACCTTTTGACTTTCCATGCAATGGTTTCCATCACATAAAGAAAAAAGCAACTGCATATGCAGTATGTCTAGTGGTGTACACATAAATGCAGTTTTGTGGGCGGGTGCAGACCTACTGAATATTGTACACACTGTTTTATTTCCTGATTAATATAACATAAAATGGTAATAATAGCACACCTACCTGTGTCAAGGTCCTCCATTTTATTATCGCTGAGGTGAAGGGTTCTGAGGCTTCTTGCACCATGAAAGTCTCTGGCTTTGAGGTGACTGATTGAATTATGCGACAGATCAATGTGAACAACATTGTCTGGCATACCTGCGGGCACCTCGGTTAAACCTGAGCATGGATAAATGCAGAGGAAGTGTCATCCACATGATCAGTGAGTGTTTTTATATGGACTTTTCATGAATACATTCAAATTTGTCAAACCAAAGAGAGCTCTAAGAAATCAGCATGTGTTTCGCTACTGAGTGATTAATAACTAAAAGATAGCATAGAGACAAATTGGAGCTCTGCTTCTATCCATAAAGTGAGTTAAACACTCAAATCCAGGCCTTCTGCCAGGCCAGGAGGATCACAACAAGTCATAATCCATCTGATTTAGTCTGTTTTTAGACATAATAAAAATGCTTTTCTATGTCTAATGGCACTGTTCTCACGTCTGAGCCAGATGTTGGCGTTCCAAATTAATAAGGTGACAAACTACCATAAAGTGATGTTTGAGGTGAAGTAAGCACGCACATCCCAAACCACATGTGTGTGTTTTTCTTGTTTTATGTCAGGCCATGAAAATCCTTTGAGTGAGTAATTTAGTCACTCTAGCCAAGCAACAGTAATATTTAATCATGAGCACATGGCAGTCTGACCCTCGCAGGTATTTTCTGTAACCTCTCTGTTCCATAAGAAACATGTGTGATGGCTTATAACAGAGTAGAGTGTGGCGAGCTTGCCTTTGTTACTGCAGTCCATTCGTATTTGGGGGTAAAAGTAAGTAAAGCAGACTGTTGTAGCATCTGGTTTTTTCCGAATCGGACTGGGCTCCGCGAGGTCTGTGGGATCCTGTTGGTCAGTTGTTGGGTCTGATTCTTTGCAGAGCAGCTCAGGATCCATCTGCTTCAACTTCATGTTTTTTAACCTGATGGGCTCCGCACACCTAGCAGAGGAGATATTTGGACACTCAGTAATAACCTAAATAGATCACACTGCACACTGAGTTTTGTTAGAATCAGTTACCTTGCAAAGTTTCCTAGATTACGATTGCTTGGGACCTGAAGAGTACGTACAAGACTATCCATTGGGCAGAGACAGTTCCAGGGATTATCATACAAACGCAAGTAACTAAGGTTTGGTATGGGGATTAGAGCCTCCTCACTAAGTGTTTGGAGGCGGTTGTGCTGAAGCAGCAGGGTTGTAAGTTGTGTCAGGCCCTGGAAGGCCCCCTCCTCCACTAGAGAGATCTGGTTCTGCTGCAGGTCCAGGCTATTTAAACTCTCATATCCGAGGAAGGCTCCATCATGAAGGACTTTGATTTGGTTGCGGGCTAGAAGGAGGTGCTTGGGTTTTTTGGGCCAGATGTTTGAGGTGGGAATAGAGGAGAGATGTCGGTCTTGGCAGTCCACAAAGACCTCTCCAGATTCCGTTGACTCTAAACAGTTAGGTGACACGAGACCAGAAGGGCCGGACCTGTTGTGGCGCCGAGTACCTCTTACCCTGACCCTGAAGATTCAAACACAAACAGCTGATTAATCAGTGAAAAATGAGATGCAGAAATTATTAAGAGTAATCTATACCTATCCCGTGTGAGTTTGTGTCTTGCCCCTTTGAGGCCTCTGCCCTTTCCCGGCTTTTTCATCTCGATGGTTTGGAGCAGCAGAAGGAGCAGGCAGAATAAGAGGAGAGAGGGAATCGCACGCATCCTGAACCCTGCAGGGGGTCGTCTCTAACTGGAGCCAAAGCAGGAGTTTGTAATGAAAGTCTTCAAGCTGGGAAACAGAAGCAATAGGTCAAAGGGCAAATACTTTATGGCTGATTGTACACAGGCTGTGTCTGAGAGGTAACAGATTATGTGGAACACTGAAGCCCATCATTAATGCACAGCTTTCAAATAAGGTGGATTACATTGACAATACTTGTTCAGTCAAGAAGATATAATAATGAAGTACAGTGTTTCCAGGAATATTCAACATAGAATAAATAACCATTTTTCTGCTTTTTACTGCTTTCTGTTTATTTTAGGTGAATGCAGAAACCTCCAGGAGCTCAATGTGTCAGAGTGTTTTCATTTTACAGTAAGTAAATACTGTTCATTTTGACAATGCATCCTAAAACTGGAAGGAAATGCACTGTCTTATTATCATATGTGCACATCTTTATTACATTTCCAGTTTTCAAAAGCTCAGTGACAGCTAAACCCTGATTAAACCTTGTAGCGCATTAAATAACTTGTGAATGACTCCATAATAAATAAGTAGGCGATGGTGAGTTTTCCAAACCGACACTCTAGTAACAGGTTCCTTCCTGGTTAGATTTAAGGTAACATTTCAATCTCCTCTTTTGCAGGACACGATGGCTCAGAGAATTTTTGAGGGCTGTCCCTGTCTGCTCTACTTAAACCTTTCTTGCACCCTCTTAACAAACAAAACTCTGCAAGAACTGTCCATGTAAGTCTCCACTTAAGGTAAAACCATCAGTGATCATGCTTTGTCACCAGAATATATTTATTCCATAAACGGTGTCACACTGTGCACAATGCTTCTTATTACTGGCATCCTGCCCCTCAGTTTCCAGAATCGTCCACGTCTGTTTGTTCAGTTGGAGGCAACTGCTGGCTTGCATCTCATGTCGGAAATGAGTGTGGTCAGTGCCAGCTAAATGATTTAGAGAAACAGATGCTACACTGCATAACTGTATGACATGGTGATAGATTTCAAAGTTTTCCGTGATGTTGTTGCTCTCTGGTATTATGCAATAGTATCTGATTCACATTTTCCCACAAAATAATCTGAGGATAATTATCTTTCATTCAAAAAAGAATATTTTTTATGCCAGTGTTTTTTCTTTTCATGGATATGACTTTAAATTTAACTTTATTTTCCTAAAAACAACCAAACAACTAATGATCTATGCAAAGCTCACTGACACATATAATTTGTCTTCAGCCGTTTCTTGTATCTAACAGGAGCTGTTTGAGCCTTCAGTACCTGAGCCTGGCCTACTGCAGTAGATTCACAGATGAAGGCTTTCTGTACCTGACCACAGGGAAGGGCTGCTGCAATCTCATCCACCTCAACGTGTCCGGCTGCACTCAGGTCAGTTGGCGTGTTCCCCTTAGTCGGGCCACTCGACTCAACTTCAGTTGAAGACGGCACAGAGCCTTTGACCACCTCAAAAATCCAGTCACTCCTCTGTTTGCACGTGTCCACTCTTGTTTCTGGCTCTGTTGGGGTTTGCACTCTGTGAGAGCTCAGAGCGAATAGGCTGATATCTGAAGTTCAGGGAGAGTAAAAGGCAGCTGTGGCAACGCAGAGGTTTGGGTTGGCCCACCCACTCAGCATGTGTACACTCTGTATTTTAACCCACGTGGTACAACATAAAATGCACTCTCTTCTGGGAATGTGTATTAGTTTGTTTCCAGATGTATAGCTTTATGGGGCCCTGAAAATTCTGGGAATGAGAAGAAGTGGATACCGAAGAATAATTGACGCAGATTTTCCTTTCTCCTCGTAGATGACAGTAAATGGCTTCAGATACATTTCTGCTGGATGTCCTTCGCTTGAAGAGATTGTGATCAATGACATGCCCACACTGTCAGATGCTTGTGTCCTGGTGAGTGTGTTGATTCTATAACATTTCAGATTCCATACATGCTCCAAATTGTTAAATCAAGGCACAGAAGATAATGAATAAATTAGGAAAGAATGTGTCTCGTTGCCTAGTGCATAATTCTTTGCCCCCACACCCTTAACCCCTTGCAGCAGGGAGGTTTTCATCTCGTGCTTCTCTAACAGGCCCTCCTTGCCAGATGTCGCTGCTTGTCTGCTATTTCTCTGTTGGATGCGTCACATCTTTCCGACATCACTTTCAAAGCCATTGCTGAAGCAGCCAAACTAAAGTCTTTCAGCATAGAGGGTGAGATCACATCCCACAAACTTCATTTCCATACACATTTGAAGAGATTTAATACTGCTCCAGTTATTCTCCAGTCTGTTTTACACACCATTTGTGCATTAGGCAACTATCAGCTCACAGACTTCAGCTGGAACGCCCTGTGCAGCAGCTCACGTGGTCTCCGCAGGCTCCACGCTGCAGAATGCTGCAGAATGACTGATGCCAGCTTGAAATCTGTGGCCTCCCTCAAACACCTGCAATATCTTGATATTTCCCATTGCAGCAAGTGTGTGTTTATGTGTGTGTACAACTGTAGTCTCAAATTTCATGCTTTTTCTTTACATTTACTGACCTAATGCATTTCAGGGTGACTGACGTTGGGATGCAGTATTTGACCAAAGGCTGCGCTGCCACCAAAATGCAAGAACTGAATGTCAGTCACTGCAGTCACATCACTGACATCTCTGTCATGAGGATTGCACAAAGGTACATACAGCTGCTGCAAAGACACACAGTCACCTCAGAGCACCTGACATTTATTTCCCACTTATTTATGTTGTGTGTCCAACTTGTCAGGTTGTGCCGACTGTTCCATCTCAATCTGAGTTACTGTGAGAGGCTGACGGACTCGGCTGTGGAGTGGCTGAGTGGCAGCTTTCTCTGCTCACTTGACCTCAGTGGTTGCAACATCCAGGATCAGGTTCCGTTTGCGTACTTGAGCCCATCTTCACGCATTCCTAAAGACAAGTGGCTATTTTGGACAACTGCCAGTAACTTGGTGTTTGTGTTTCTAGGGACTCGCTACTCTTGAGGGAGTTCCCTTGAAGAAGTTAGTTATTGCACAGTGCGTCTCTGTCACAGACACTGGAATTAAGGTGCATATTTATCTAGAAATGAATCCATAGCCAGATGTTCAGGGTCCAAGTTTTCTTCCTTTCCCATGGTTTTGTAACACTGACAACAATTGGGAAATACATTTGTTCTCATATGGTTTCCTGTAAAAACAATTTCAAGAAAGAAAACTATATTCACTGTTTTGTTTTGGGGTTTTTTTGGCGCCATGTGAGCAGATGTGAACAGGTGAAGAAAGATCATTGTAGAAATGATTTCCAATTTCCTACATGTTCTGTCCTCATTCACTTTCTAATCAGCAACACTTCATCACACATCTCATTTTCTTTGTTTCTCACAACGAGCAGAAGCTGTGCAAGAATGTGAGAGACCTGGAACATGTTGATATCTCTTATTGTGTGGCTCTGTCTGATCCAGCCGTCAAAGCCTTTTCATTCTATTGCAGAGGCCTAGTCACACTGCGGATGGTCGGTTGTCTTAAGGTGCGCACACACACACACTACTAAAGCCTTTAAATGTTATCTTGCTAAAGAAGCTTTTTCTTCTGTCTTTTCGTGCCATCATTTCCATCTTCTTCCACCCTGCTTCAGATGACCGATATGGCAGTGCAGTATCTAACAAGTGGATCTCAGTACTTGCGAGAGCTTGATGTGAGTGGTTGCATTCTTCTCACAGATCTCATGCTTCAGCACTTGGAAAGAATTTGTCCTCCACTCAGCTCCATCACAATGGCCTGCTGCAGTGGCATCTCCAGGTAAGGCATCTACTTAAAAGTGTACTGCAAAGCCAGAGTGCTGCACAAAACATTTACTGAACGATGTGTGTTTCCTCAGGGCGGCTGCCTCAAAACTTCGGCCGCACGTGGCATACTGGGAACACAGCAATGACGCCCTTCCATACTGGTTGAGAGACAGCATCCAGTCACATGGGCCATGTGATGACAAAACCCACAAATTGACCCAATGATGATGCATGAGAAGTGGTAAAGCAGCAGTCAGTGATGGCAGCTGCAACAAATATATGGTCCTTACCTGTCAGGATAGAAGGCCTGATGGCAAAACTTCAGCTTCTTCACTGACATATTCTATCAGTTTCTGACAGTTGAAGTGGTGTACTAGTTTACTTTGAAAGGTAGTTAATTCATAACTCTGCATATAAGTGGGATTTGCAGTTTTCCATGTACCCCATGCAGGCAGCCATCATCGGTCTGCAACTACTCAATTCAAAGTTTGTTTAAAGCTCATAATAGACTGAATATCATTCAAAAGGTTTACTAGCCCAACTTTTGGTTGATATACGTGACATCCCATAGAAAAGTTATTTCAGGCTGCTCCCGTATTCACACGGGGTAGCCACAGCAGGTAACGCCATGTTTGAGTTGACAGATTCTGGATGCCCTTCCTGAGGCAACCTCAAAGGGTTTTGTATCTCCTCGCTGCATCAAACTAGGGTTTCTTCACTTCTTAAACAAATGTGAGACCAGCTGCTGGACTTTTTGAGAGGAATGTTGTGTCATTCTTACATGATAGAGGATTGTAGTTGCTTAACAGTGTTGGGTCATCTTTGCTGTATTTTTTAGTTAAAGAAAGGGCCAAAGATTACAGGAATCCAATACTGATTTTCGGCCTTGTTCCTTGCACACAGATCTCTCCAGACTGAGTTTTTTATTATGTACTGTAAATGAAATGTTCAGTCTTCACAATTTTTATGTTGAGGAACATCATTCTGAAATTGTTCCAGTTTTTAGATTTTATTTGCAGACAGCCCATCTTTACTTCTGAGAAACTCTCTCTCTAAGATGCTCTTTACACCAAACTGTTCCTGACCTATTTACAATTAACCTAATTAGTTGCAAAGTGTTTTTTTTTTGTACTTCTTGCTTTTTCAGACTTTTGTTGCTCCAATCTGAACTTTTTTGAGACCTTATTGCATAGAGATAGATAAAAAGAGAGATTTTTGGTGAAATATTAAAATGTCCAAACATTTAATGTTTTATTGAGAATAAAATTTGGGTTTATGAGATTAGCAAAACATTGCATTGTTTTTATTTACATTTTACACAGCATACTAACTTTTTTGGAATCGGGGTTGTACATTAGAATATTGTGCAGAACGTTAACTTGTAGCTCACAAATTTTCAATGTTGATCCAAAAACTTCTTAATTTTGACCCTGTTTTCTTATTTTTTTGTAAATTTCATGAGTTTGTTTGTGTAGTGTGTGCACGTAATAGTTTTTTTACTTTCATATACTTTTAATTTTTATTATTTATTCAATTAAAAAGATGTCTAACTTCATGGAACACGCCAAAGGTTTCCTACATAAATGGTAATGGTAAAGCTACAGCTATCCACAACAGGTACTGTAGTGATCAACTATCATCTCCTTTCTGTGTGGGCTGGATTTAAGAATAGCCAGCAGGTCACAACAAATACACACAAACACATCCAGAGTGTCTGAGATGTCTTAGAAATAATAAATATTAAGATATAACTTTAAAATGTTTATTATTAATTAAAGCCAAGATGATGCCACCGAAGCGTGCAGTACGTAAACGGTGACGCTTTCAGTAACACACAGTAACTTTGGACAAAAAAGGAGCAAAAATGTTTTGGTTTTTAACATCCAAAACACTGACAGTTTGGTGCACGTATACAGTATAATATACGTGTCAAACTCAGTGGAGTTTATTTGTTGAAGTACAGTATGTACAGCGGGTTCTTACACACACACAACATTTCTAATACACTTCAGATTATAATACAGTATATCCTGAGAGTCAAATAAGTAACGTTCAGTCTCTTGGAGCTGCAGTAAAATCTCTCTCGTCATTTTAAAGTCGCAGTGCAGTGATGAATAGTTATGACTTAATGTGCCGTCAGCTGCCGAGCCTCCGGGACTCAAACCAGCTTTGTACGGTCAGTCTGACAGAGCCACTGTCTGCCTGAGCTTTAACCCACCGATCAGCCGGAGACTCTCCATTCAGGTAGCCTGAAAGAGAAACAGGGCAGGAGATATAAAAGTAGGAGACAGACAAAAGAGGCAGAATATGACTAGAATTTTCTCTATTTGTTTACTTGATTTAGGATTCAGCACGGTGTTATAATAAGGGTTAAGTGCTTACCGGTAACGGTGGTATGGCCTTCGGTTGTGTTGTTTTCTACTCCATGCAGAACAACCCCTGGGCTGATATCCACTGACGTCCCACAAAGTTTCACCCCAGCTGTTAATGATGATGGCACACGCAAACTCACCGCTCCTACGCAAGACGCAGAAAGAGGATGAAAAACAATATGACTCAAGAGCTGTAACAAGGAAAGCTGCCTAATAAAGAAAAAGTTCTTCCTATAATGCGTATTTACCTTTCTGACTGTGAAGCTCAGCACTTCCGCCGTCCCCCACATAGACGTCGATGCCGCCGCTGTGAGAGGAAACCTTCAGGAAGCTATTTGAACCATCTGCAAAAGTGAAGCCTCAGGTGGTTTGTTTCTTCAGCCACAGCTGCATACCATACACGTAACTCTGTGCAGTCAGCCTGCTCACCTATTACTGTGTCTCCAGACATGTTCTTCACAGTAGTCTCACCTTTTAATGAATGACAGCACATAGTCATGATGTGACGTGTGTGACTGTTGGGGAAATCACAATTCTGTATCAGTGGTGCATTTTTCTTACTACACATCATAAGGCTGTTTGTTCTTCAAACAACTGCCTTGTTTTATAGCTATTCATAAACAAATAACAAGCTGAGGGACTTGTGATAAATTGTAACCATATTGCAGTTAAATCCCCTCTGATCTGAGCCCGGGATGCCTGACATACCAAAGTCCCGCTTGATCAAGCAAGTTAACATAAAGCAGCTGTGTACAAAAATGTACTTAGGTACAAAAAACAGCTTCTTTGTGCACAAGTGTCTGTTTTATGTTGTTAGATTATTATTACTATTATATGTGTGTTAACCTGCAACCAGGATGTTAATATTGAAGCTGGTTGCATTTGTTTGTGGGATGGATCATTCTCAGTCAGTTCTTGATTTTATTTGGCAAGTATTTCTACCTGCTGTCAATATTAATTTTATTAACAACAGGCAAAATGACATGAGCACCCTCACAGATTAAGCTGTTAAAAAAAACAGTCACTAAAGCTGTCAAATAATCTGACAAACACAATCAAATGTGTAGCAAAGTGGAAATATTTAATTGCTTACTGGCTCGCTTTGTACTTGGCTCTGGCTGTAGTACTAACTACACAAGTTCATTAAGACACATGTTTTAAATAAAGATGAAAAAGGCAGGTACATGCTGCCTTCTGCTCACCGTGTACGTGTCCCAGGTCCACTCTTCCCGAGAGGGAGGAGATGCAGCTGGACTCGGCATAAATGGCTTTCACCTTCAGAGGGCCGTGTTCTGTTGACACTTTCATCTTTGTGCCCTGGAGCTTCTTGACATCCACTGCCTGGAAACGCACAACTGATCACTGCACAGAGATATACTTGATGTATAATTTCAACTTTTTTTACTTGTTTGCTTTATGTGATAACCTCAAATTAAAAAACCAAAACAAGAAACTCAACACTTCTAACACATATTTCAGGGCACTACTGCCCCCTAATGACTGTTCAGCATAAGGACAAACAAGCAGTAACGGAGTCCTCCTTACGCTGTCTCCACCAGTGCTGATGACCACGTTGCCATTGATCGTGCCCACACCTGTAACATGCCCTTCGTGGGACTGCACCTCAACCTGATGAGCCTGAGATCAGACAGGAAAAGATAAGAAAGGACAGTCTTTTCAATGTTCACAATTTGTACAGAGAACACGGATGATTTAATCGAGGAACAAAGGAACAGGTCATTGAACAGACCTACCTGCTACCTGTAGTCCAGTTTTGAGATGCTTGAGGTGCTTCAAACACACTTACACCTTGACTCCATAATTATACAGTAAGTAATTTTACGTGGTGTATAACTTGCATGTAAAAGCTGTAATTATTTCCCCCTTAATCTAGTGTGTGAACGTATTATATGTAACTATAATTACATTGTAATTCCTGGTAAACTACGTGGAAATTCCTTTTAATTCCCGGGGAGTTACAACCTTAGTTGCCAGCTCTTTTGTAAAGTGTTAGTCCAGAGGTCCAGTTGCCTTCAGCTCAAGTGCTTCAGGCTCAACAGTCATCTTCCCTAAACGCTTTGATGGATGAAGTTCAGTGAAGGCAGACCATGCTGTTTTAACACAGGAGTGTGGTTTCTCATTGTCTTTGTAAATAAGCAACAAGGTCCCTGAGAAAGACAGTCTGGATGTGTTGCTTCAAAAATAGCCCCTACTATTTGCATCTCCAGTTTCTTTTAGGCCTTGCATGCATTTCCGTGTGTTCTAAATACCCACCTTGACGGAGTGCAGCAAGCAGTTGCCCGTTTCTGTTTGCACCTTGCAGATATCACACTCCATGTCCTTAACCTGCACGCTGCCCCTTCCTTGAGTAGTTATAAAAAGATCTGACAAAGGTTCACATACACAAAGACGTCAAAAGAGCGCATAATTATCTGGGTTGGACTCCTTGTTTCATAGAGACACTCACTGCTTTTGATGGGTGCAGACATTTCAATGGTCACTTCGCTGTCCACGTTCTCAGCGGAAATTAGAAGCTCTTTGCTTCGTTCATCATAGTGTACGTTTAACCGGTCCAGACCGAGCTCCAGCTGTTTGTCTGCCCTGTGGACTGTGATGAAGGCTCGGTCAGCCTCGGGGTAGTCGTGCGGGTCCAGCGGGTGGATGGATATGCTGCAGCCGATCTGTGCGCGCACCGTGGTGAAGGGGCTCACGGCCAGATCCCACCGCCTCAGAGGCTGCCTCACCTCTTCATGAATCTGAGACTTCAGGGGGGCAGAGAAGGAGAGAGACCGTGAAAAGTGCAGAGGACACCGGGGAGGTGCGGGAGTCTTAGGACTGACCGTAAAGGCCCAGCAGCGGAGAAGTCCGACAGACCCCCGCTGACCTGCAGACCTCCAAAACATCTCTTTAACCTTTCGGTAAAGCGGTTAATGCACTTTTCACCAGCCACAAGAGCCACCACAGACACGCTGATATTCACTCAACATCTGCGCCATCACGGATTCAATATAAAGACCTTCCGGTATGAGATTTCAGACTAAAAGCCTCATGAAAACGGCGCGCGAGAGACCCTAAAAAACTGCAGCGGCATGTTTTCTGATTTAAATAAATAATTTAAAGTATAGCTGTTATATAAATGCATTTTAATTGTACAGCAAAACATTCACTGTATGCTTCAAGTATTACTTGCACTTTAGGGGAAAACATTTGCACATGAATATATATAAACTTGCACATGAGGACTCTTGATTATTTATTGAGCATTTTAATGATTGATGTGATTCTGTTTTCCAAGCACTTGAGCCCTCCGGTGTATTGCTGTAATACAAAAAGACAATAGTTCCCACAAATATAATTGATTACTATGTGGTTACAAACTATGCGCTGTTCTTGAGGGGGGGGGGGTGCTAATTTTACTGCGAAGTGGATTCCTGGCAAGTATAAAGGGCTGTCTCAGCTCAATCGCAGCTCTGTAAATTAAGTGCACAATAAATACATTTTTAAAAAAGGTCTGCATCAAATCCTGCCTTTGTCTAATGTTTCATTCCACACATTTTTTTTAAGTTGAAGGGGAACTAATTGAGGACTTCCCCCGTGTCACTCTCGTACACTTGACAAAGCGGATGTAGCGTCTTCCGTAAAAGACGTACACGTAAATACGCCCCTCTTCCGGTCCTGCCCAATCAGTAGGATGACGCTGGCAGGTCGGAAGTGATGTTAGGTTCGTCCCAAAGGCTGTAGGAGTTAGTTCCGTTACCGAAGCTGCACGCACATGTTTTCACTTCGGTAGGTGGAGTCTGAGGACTCTGCTGTTGCGCTTCTAATTATGTGTAATTTAAATAAACGTAATTTTGCTGTTGAATTTGGTTAATTTGTGCTGCTGTTAATTACAACAAACCAAATGGAAATCTTTCTGTAAACTCCTTTTATTCATCTTAACAAAATAACAGCAATCACCACAAACAGCTTCAGTCCATCAACTGCCCTTCCAGTACACGTAATAAAAGTCTCATTTGCTGCACACTCGTCAGGGTGACCAGACACCAACAAGCTACATGTGGGACAAGGGATGTGTTTTGTCACCGTGAACAAATAAATACGAATACAAATACACACACACACACACACACACACACAACTATGCAGGTGTCCGGTTTGGCATCGGCGCATATGTAACAAGCTTTGCAGTCTTTGTACACGCCTATATTCCCTTTTCTATAGGCGCAAAACTTTTTTTTTATTTCCGCTTGATAAGTGTAACAGTATGGAAGCATCCACAGATCACCACATCTCTTCATAAGCCTGAGGTTTCTTAAAATGTGGGACCTTGTCTCAGTATGTTTGATGGGAGGTGGGGGCACAAAGGGAAAAAATGCTGCGCAGTCCCACATAAAGTGTGGCACCTGGTCACCCTGGATTCATATAACTGGTAGAAAAATAAGTCTTCACATGAAAATTTCCTTCTTTTGCAAATTTCCTTCTAAACAAAAACGCTATAATATTATTCTTTAAAGGTTATGAAAGAAACAATGCAACCATACCTTTGTCATTAGTATATACATCCTCTGTTATTGTAAACAAAATATTATAGAAAACACCACAAGGCGGCAGTATTATGTTGATAGTTAATAGTGTGGAGAATACACTAGGTTTTATTAAACTTTAATGAAGTATCCTGCGGGCTTATGGTTGAAGTTGGTATTAAACCCTTGTTTTCTTTCCCAGCACAGCTTAGGGTGCAAAACCCTTTGGTCTGATCATCATCCTGACGCTCTTAAAAGACTGTCTCTCATTGGTGGGGTAGTACTCTGATAGTATGTTATACCATGTCCCCCAGAAAATCCCATCCCGGACACCTTTGTACCTCCCCACGTAGTACCTCCCGTTGAGGTTCGAACTCATGCAAGCGTCAAACCACCACCCGGAGCTGTAGTAGGCCCCGCAGTTCCCGGAGGGGTAGCGGTCGTGGTCCCTGTCCGGAGTTGTGAACGCCCTGTTGCTGTGATCGTACCTTTTGCTGAAACGAAGAGCATCACCTGCGGTACCCGAGTAACCGCCTACGGTCAGTTTATAGCGCAGCCGTTCACTCGCCACCTTGAACTGCTCATACAGTGCATATCCCGTCATCTTGTCAAAATCCTCCAATTCCACCCGCAGCACCATCTCCCTGTCGCGGGTCAGCAGGTGGATCATGTTGTTGCCCAGCCAAAACTCCCCTCCGTCCAGCTTTCCGAAACCAGATCGGTACTCCGCCCAGGTGCGGTTGAAGCTCACGCTGCCGTCCTGGCGACGCTGCAGGACCGTCCATCCTCCACCCTCCTGCTGCATGTCGCAGTACACCAGGAAACTTTGTGTGCGGGGGTCAGGAGTCACCAGGTATGTCCCACTTTTTGTTTCTCCTCTGAGCAGGTGGTCCGAGCAGTCTCTTGGTGGCATGGTAACTGTAGCTATAACACAATGGAAGAAATTACACTTTTTTTCCCTAAAAGCCAGTAAGCCCTAGGCCTGATCTAAGTCCTGTTTTTGTTATCATATTCCAGGTGATATTATCATCTTGCAGCTGGGATTTATTCCTGAAATGGGTTGGCTGAGGTCACAAGTGCATCAGGTTAGTGCATTTTTTCCGCCATAAAAATAGTTAATGTGTGCAAAGGCCTTCAAAGTGGACCTCCGCAGTAGATAAAAAGATATCTTCTAAAACAGAAATGGTATTGAAGTCAAGTGAAGGACGTTTAACAAGTGCCGTTTTTCTAGTCCAGCTTTCCCATATTTTCCTCGTGACTTATAAATAAAGCTGAAAGGAACAATAAAGGCAGTTTACAGAAAGAATAGAGCACATTAAAAACCATCTTGACCTTCAGTTGTTACTCTATGACATCATGTATGCTGGTAAATGTTATTTCAATTAAATGTTGTGTATGAGCTCAGCTAAAAAAAAATAGCCACTTGTTGAGTTTGCTTTCTGTAAACAGCTCTCCACAAAAGGATGGCTTAAAGCTGTTGGTCTTTACATAGTTGTGGTTTCATCTTTAGTCATGACATTAATTAGAAGCGACACATTTTGCACACATGCAGATTCCTCCTTTGACAAATAATAGCCAGTGATGTATGATATAAATCAGCCCACGTAATTATATTATGAGGATCATTAATATTTACTATGGCATTGTATTGCTTAAATTCCTTTCAGCTCAGGCTGTTATTAGTGGTCTTGTTTATGTTTTTTGAGTAGTAATAAAGCAATAAGCATTCAAATACTAATGTGGCACAATTCTTCTGCACGTTTCTCAGCCTTAAGATTTTGATGTATGCATGCTTCCCATTTCAAGCCCAGTTTAATCTGCATTTATTGCCAACATATTTTGCAGCTGGCTCGCAGAAACAGTTTCATTTCACAAAAACACAGAGACAAAACGTGATCAGCTTGATAGTGTAAAATAATATTTCTTGCCTTTAGGTGGTTTCACTGTTGGCAGTTTGCCGTTTGTGCTGTCAGGCCTGTTGTCTCCCTGGTTCTCCTCTGAGTGCTCTTTATGATGCATGTTTGGTGGTCTTCCATTCGGACTAAGACTGTTATTGAAGAAAGCGGCCACCTGGTTGATTTTCACTCGTAACTCACGTGCACTGGGAGTGGAAGCCTCAGCCGGGAGCTTGGGGAGCTCTGAGCTAGGAGTGGTCACAGTTGTTGATCTGAAGTCAGGGCTGGGTGTAGAGACAGAGTGGGATATGGGGGAAGAAGCTATTTTCTCTATTCTGTGATCTTTCTTTGCTTTGGTGCCAGAGTCTGATTTTGGAATTATATTTGACTGTGTGGATCCTGGACTGGTGCTAGGGATAACACTTGGGAGGATCCCATGGATGATTTTGTTTGGTCTTGTTGTCATTAGGAGTGATGGTAGATGACTGGCTGTTTGTGGCTTCAGATCAGACACAACCCTGCTGTTTGGGCTCATCGTGGAGCCTTCAGGCAGACTCTGAAGGTGAGGGAAGGCTCCGTTTTCCAGGGTATTGGAGCTTTTTGGATGTGTAGTGACAGTTTTCCTCACGCTGGGATTGAACTCTGTGTCCCCTGTGGAATGAGTCACTTCATCAGTATGCTTTACAGGGCCAGATGTCAAAGGCGTGCTGGTTTGAGAGGTTTGGAGGTGGTCTGAAACAGTCCAGCTGATTTGAGACGGATGTGTTTTGGTCTTCGGACTTTGCTTTGGTTGCACTGCTGGTCTTGGTCTTTGAATTGGTGTTGCTCCTGGTCTAACTGTAGACACGTTTGATGATCCATAATGGAATGGAGGCCTTGGTTTGGATGTTCTATTGGACTCCGCTTGAGGTGCAGACTTGGCATTAAGATTAGGTATTTGTCCAGGCTTAAGTCTTTTATGGTTCCAATTGGTTTGTGGTGGCTTGTGGCCAGTATTAGGCTTTACATTTGGTTTAGACCTGAAGTTTGTCCCAGGTTTTGGATGTTTTTGGTTCAGTTTGGACACAGGTTTTGGTCTTCCAGGGATGTTCGGGCTGGTTTTGGGCTTTTGGTTGGGGAGAGTTTTTGGTAGATTAGGTAGCTCAGCCGGGAGCTCAGAGAGCTCAGAGAGCTCAGGGCCAGGGGTGGTCACACTTGTCCTGAAATTAGAGCTGGGAATAGCGAGAGAGTGGGATATGGGGGTAGGAGTTGTAGAGAATGTTGGAGCCATTTTCTCTAGGTTGTGATGTTTCTTAACTTGTGTGCCAGAGTCAGATTTTGGAATTACATTTAATTGTGTAGATCCTGGACTGGCACTAGAGATAATATTTGGGAGGATGCCATGGATGATTTTGTTTGGTCTTGTTGTCATTGGGAGTGATGGTGGCTGATTGTCTATTTGTGGCTTCAGATCAGACACAGATCTGCTGTATGGGCTCATAGTGGAGCCTTCAGGCAGGCTCTGAAGGTGAGGGAAGGCTTCATTTTCCAGGCTATTGGAGGTCTTTTGATGTGGAGTGACAGTTTTCCTCATGCTGGGATTGAACTCTGCGTCCCCTGGGGAATGAGTCACTTCATCAGTATGCTTTACAGGGCCAGATGTCAAAGGCGTGTTGGTTTGAGAGGTTTGGAGGTGGTC
>VOQJ01013900.1:0-13177 GCA_015052665.1 Apistogramma diplotaenia | reverse complement strand
AAGTAGGAAAAAAAAAAAAAAAAATTTAACCCAAAGAGGAAATTTACGAGTATTATGAAAAAAAAAAAAAGAAACATGTCAATCCCTTCTTGTGTATTATGTGTGCTATTATCCAACATACTTTTGTGGGAATTTTATTAGACTGCATCTTCCTTGGACATTTCATGTCTCCAAGTCGGCTGGCCTGGGCTGGGGAGCAGGAGGTTTCTCTGCTTAGGCTGCTGCCCTCACAACCCAACCCTGAAAGAAAATGGATGGATGGATGGATGGATGGATGGATGGATGGATGGATGGATGACTTAAGACTTAAAGATTTGGTGACATTAGACTTCAGTAATAATAAAACACATATACAGCATTGTTGCCTCAATCACACCAAAGTAAAAACAGAGCAGCAGCCTCCTTGTGACTAGGAAAATTTGGTGGTTGCATTCATTTTTTGTTTGTTTGTTTAAGGAGACCAATTGCTTGCACTTATGGGGTTGCACACTCAACCTTTGGTCACCCAGAGGTCAAGGGTGCAACCCCCTCAACCTCTGGACAACCACTTTATCGCAAAGCACCGATGTGAGGAAACCTGTCAGAATATCCAGATCCGATCCTCATGTGTTATTGCGTCACTCACCGAATAATGAACAGATTTCAGTAAACGTTTCTGGAGTTGTTGGTACAAGGAACAATTGATGAAATTTGGGTGTTGACCCAGACAAAGGTAAAAGGTCAAATATAGCATTTTTAAAATCCCAATCTTGAAAAGTTATGAACCACTATAGGTGAAACTTTGTGGAAATATTCCTTATGGGCCAAAGACCATATGATTTAATTTTTAAGGTCAAAGGTCATAGTCATCAAATATTTTCAACAATTTAAACCATTCTAATCTTATCATTCACACAATTTTGAAATTCATATTCATTTTTCATCCGTTGTGATGAAACTTTTTGTACTACTATTATTTTGAAATACTCACAATAATGAATGTGAACGTGACATAAACTGAACAAAATTAATTTAGACTATGTATGCCATTAACGGTTCATGTGGATCTAATTTAAATACAAATATAAAATCATATTTTACAGTTTTTAAAAGCCATTAAAATTAATTTCCAGTCTTTGCGATCTAGTAATTTATGATGAAGTATAAAGTTTTGGTTGACAGAACAGAAATCAAACAAATCAACAAAGTCCACGCTTATCAAATCGAATCAACTTACACTCACTATCGATGATTTCACTGTTCCCATCTCTGCCTAAATGAAGAGCTTCAGTGTTGTGCTACACAGCACACTTTCTTATGAGGCCCATATTCATAACATTACTCAGTCTGTGTACTTTTATCTGTGCAGCATGAACCGCCTTCCCCCATCCCGTACTCCTCCTGTCCTCGTCCATGCCCTGGTCACTTTGATTACTGTAACTCACAAACCTCCACAAATTTCAACTGGTTCAAAACTTTGCTGCCCGCATCTTCACCAGATCTCCCTCTGACCAACACATTACTCCCATTCTTCAAGAACTTCACTGGCTCCCCACAAACCAGCATGTTCAGTACAAGATTCTCCTCCTATAAATCCCTGACCTTATAAATTCGTACGCTCACTTTGTTCTTCCTCTTCCATGCTTCTTACTGTACCTTCTGTCTGTCTTTCTACAATGGGGTCCAGGGCGTTTTGTTACACAGCTGCTCATCTCTGGAACTCACTTCCCCTCTCCTTGAAGGGCGTCAATAACTTATCCCAATTAAAAAACTTGCCTATTCAAACAAGCCTTCGAAACAGAATATTGGTTATCACTCTCAAGTTTAACAGATGTATGTTTTATTTTATTATATTTGTTTATTGTTGTTTGATTATGTTTCTTGTGTTTATTGTTTTTTGCTACTGTTTTATCCTTGTAAAGAGTGTCCTGAAAGGTGCCCACAAATAAAATGTATTATTATTATTATTATTATTATGATGACGTTGGGTGGTATATATTGCAGCGTAATGTCGGCACATATGCAGGCTGGCAGTCTACTGAGTGCCCGTTGTGTTCCTTCTTTGTCTTTACCAAATACAACTGTGTATTTAACATTCTAATCATAGCTTCGTTTCATTTCACAATAAGCGCCACTCCCAGTTTTTCAGCAAACAGCGCCAGGATTTCTCTATTTCACATAGAAAATTAATCATTTTGATGGCTTTGATGAGCAGGTGATGCTCTTGCCAGGTGGTGGAAAGTGCAGATTAAACACAGACAACCATGAAGAGGGAAAAAAGTTGTGTGAGTATTTCTGTGCCCTTTCAGTTAACCACTGGCAGGCTGTAGTTTCACTAAATACTAAAACCTTTTTAAAACGTTGATTTTGGAAAGACAAAATTATTAGGATGAAACTGATGCTTACTTTTTCTTTTGGAACTGCAGGACAATGTTAACTTTTCAAATCTTTGGTTCGGATACACTACATTACTACTCACTGCTTGGAGTTCACCTGACTTCTTCTTGGAGTGTTCAAAGGGTGAGTAATTATGCTTTGACTTGTCAGATATGAATCACGGAGAGCAGTGTGAGGGCACAGGGTGCAGTCTGGCCTGTGGGGAGATGGCTGGAAGCTTCAAGAATCATTACCTGAAGAAGAGAGTGGCGTGTGAGTGACGGTGTGTCATTTGGTCATTGGATGCATTCTACCCTCCAATTCACACCATCCCACAATCAGCTGGGGACACAGATGAAAGGAGCGAGACAGTGACAGCACGGCAGAGAGAGAAACATTGTATAGGGAAAAAAAAAAACAGACTGAAGGAAAAAAACCTGCTCCAGCAAACATTGGTGGAGGATAATTAAAGGGCAGACTCTAGTCATGCCATGCGATTACTCAATTCCTGTGATATCCCTGAGATGTTCCAGCTAGCCTGCACTATAATCTAAAGCTCAACCAAAGGTGGTGCAGAGGAGGAAGTGGAGGGCTAAGGTCACAATGTCATGACTAAGTTCTGACAAAAAGAGATGTCGTTCCTCTTATTTTGGTTCTTCTTACATGTTGCCATAGAAGATAGAGAATATGTGTCCAACAGTGAGGAAATAAAACACTCATCAAAGGAGAAAATTAAGCCTGCAATAATAATAAAAAAACACTTTTTCACTGCATGAGTCATTCTGCTCAAGGGAGTATGGGAGTATGAAACTTTATTAAGAGCCCTGTAAATGCGGGGCATCTAAATTACACCTTTGATTATTAATTACCCAAAAAGAAGCCATCTATTACTGCAGCACGTCATCATGCTGTTGGCGAAGCAGCCAGCCAGTGATTCACAACGATGAACCACAGGAAACTACTCCGGTAAATTACACACAGGGCAGGAAGAGTGTGAAGCATTCACCATAGAGGAAATGTTGAACAGCCTACAGTCATACTGACATGGCAGGGAAATGCCTGGAGACTTCATCTCACAGTAATATCCACACCAAGTGTTTTTGTATCTTATCTTCAAATAAAGATATGTATTATGATACTGTTATTACTGTCACTACTGCTACCTCCGTTTTGCTTGCCTTTTGTATAGAAAGTGGCTGACTTTGACACACATCATAAGTGCAGAGATGTACCGATGGATGCAGCCTCCAGGGCTTAAGAGCACACACACTTTCTGATACTACAAATCTACTGATCTATGATTACTTTATGGTCTCTGTCATTAGTTTTACTCAACGTGTTATATTTAGTCAGATTTTTGTTTACTTTATTATTCCCGTGAGAACCAGAAAGGAGGATAAAGCAAGGCTGTGCTTGAGAGTTACTTTCTAATATTAACTTTGATTGACATGCCTCTGTTGTACATTCCTGCACAGTGGTTCTAAGTTGGCTGTAGATGTGAATATGATGTGTGCAGATGCATGGTTGTTGATCAAATGAAGGGCCAGATGCATCTCTCACCTTGTTGAGAAAAAAAAATACAATTTTCTGCCTGTCAAACAGTTATTTTTGGCTTTTTTCATAGATTCAATGAAAGAAATTGGAAAAAATTATGTGTATGTATGACAGACTTCTAGCATCAAAGTGCTTAAAGATTAGAGAAGTAAAAATAAGAACACTGATCTAGTTTTAAGCTCCTGCTGCATAATTGCAATACCCATGTTTTGGATCCAAACAGGGAACTTTGCCTAAACTAAATGAAGTTTATATGAAAAAATAAAGGTTGCTGCCAGGAGGTTTGTCTGAAAACGGGGCAGTTTCTGCTCCACATCTAAGAATGTAATTTTCTGAGTACAATGTTATTACTACTGACATAAACTACAAAGTTAAAAACCGCACTCTAATGCCGTTACCACCACTTGGAGCATAACCAGTAACCACCACAGAAGACATCCTGAACCATCAGCCACTTTATAACATCTTTATGGAACAAAAAACATCAGCGCTGGACGACTCCTCGCTCGCCGCTATAAAACGGAAAAACAGAAAATCATTTGTACCCACAACCATCAGGCTTTTCAATTCTCATACAAATAGCAGATGAGCTATGTCAGGCATGTGCATTTCCCTCAGGGATCAATAAAGTTTTTCTCCTTTTAATGTGAGCCACATTTTAAAATAGTAAAGACTTCATAACTAATTGAGAGTTACATTTTTATATACATTCATCATGAAGAAGTCCTAAATATTTCAGGGTTTTGTTCCATCTGTACATTTTTAGCAAAATAAACTCATCAAACCAATAATTTGCATTTTTGTTTGGAATTCGGAGGACAGAAAGAGAAAGAAACTGACGTCCAGCAGCATCTTTGCTGGTGAAAACATGTTATATAAATCTGCCGGATTGGCCCAGAACTTTTTGACCTCAGTCGATTAATTAGCACTTTCCCAGAGTAGCTGCATCCGCTCCGTCTGCCTGAAGATTTATGCCTGAACACAGGAGAGCAAAAAAGAGCACGCTCTGATTTCAGCCGCTCTTATTTCTTTACTTTTCTCTTCCTCCACTCAGACCTGATCCCACCCCTTCTACCCACCTACCGCCCTCCATAACAGCACTGATCTATGAAAACATACAAACATGACACTGAACCTATGATAAACACCAGGTCTGTATTTAGAGAGGAGAGGAAATCAACTCCAGTTCAGGATGTGACCACTACCTCTGCCCAGATCAATCATACTCTAGCAGACCTGTATGTGGGGGGCAACTCTAGGAAGGGGGGTTGGGACTTTTAAATACACACACACACACACTTAGAAACATGCACATGCACACAGACAAAAGCTATGGTATACAAGTCTCAGTGCAATGCAACGCACGCTTGGGCACAGCACACAGAAGGTTAACAAGTCTCCCAGGCAGACAGGTAAAGAATGAGCCCAGTGCAACTGGATTCCAGGGCCGTGGTGCTGGGTTTACACTTTCAGCTCCCCCCTCCTTATCTCCCAGATTAGTTTGATAAGAGAATTATGAAGCCAGACGGACATCTAAAGCTTCCTGGGGGGTCAACGGTGTGATGAGAGACAGCATGGGAGGGGAGACGGCCACCTCTGAAATGCTTAACCTTCCCCAAACGCGCACACACACACACACACACACACACACACACACAGATGTGCATGCACATGCACAGTCCCCCCACCACAAGGGTTTTCCTTATTCCTTTGCTCCATCATCCCTGTTCTGCTTTATCAGAAAGCGAACAAGCGGGAAACAAAGGAGGAGGGAAGTGAAGGAAAGCGCTGAGTACAGATAGCCTTGCTTCTGCGACTTCCTTCCTTCTGTGCATTCCAGGTTTTGTGACCCTCCTTCAAGGACAAAGAGTTTTCCTCCTTTTCTCGAAATTCAGGGGGGAAGAAACTGCTATGCAAGTTGCAGGATGTAAAGGATGATAAATTATGGAGGTCAGCAAGTCACCTGGTCACAAGAGCGAATCAGCGCTGTGCAGGTACAAACATCTGGACATGGAATGCCTCTGAAATATGTGTGAGGGGCACAGAGAGGAAAATATCCTTGGTTTGAACAATTCTATTTCTTTTATTTAATATAGTAAGAACAAATGCAAGCAAAGAAGAGTAAAACTAGATAACTGGGATATGGATCATAAAAGACTGACAGAATTTGCATCGTCCCTTTATAGCATCATCTATAATGCTGCAGAGCTTTTCATCTACTGTGTCACAGCATCATTGAGAGCACCATAATACACAGATAACACAACTTTCAGTAACGCATCAACTAAAGCAGAGGCACAAATTAATCAGATGAACGTTCCAGGTGTCACGTAGTTACTTGCAGTGCATAAATTTTGACATGCAAGTTGTGTCTCAAATTGTTGTCAAACTAGCTGCCGCATTTTGTGAACAGCTACAACTTTGGAATACAATGATATATTTGTCTAATATGAAGGCAATTTAACATTTGAAAACACGTTTTGTCTCGATACCTAATACGAACCTGCCACTGTTGCACCTACAGCACTTTATGTTTGTCATTATCACCTTAGTGAACAGTAGTATACCACAACTCCTGGTATGCGCCACACCTTGGTGTCATTCAGGTTGCCATCCACCTCTGGGTTTTTGTAACCCAATGCATGCAGCACAGCTGGCTCAGCGTGGTTGTTCAAGCAGGTCAGTCTTTACTGCTCTGTAATGATATGTCAGTGCAGGAGCTTAGAGATTCCCAGATTACAGGATATTAGATGCCGCAAGAGCTTTAATAAATAGAAAGAACAAAGTTCTGCCACTGCTTTGCTTCCTGTTTGGACTTTTTTCTGATCTTATAACTTATAGCAGCACATCTCAAGCACCAATATAAATGGTGATGGGGCCGTGATCATAATCTAAGCTTTAACTAGCTTGCTGGCATCATTATGAACATTGGTTGGTGGTCACTCTTCTACTATGTAGCCAAGATGGCAAACACTGAAGCTGAGAAGTGTATAGCAAATGGACTGGTCCAGTAGTCTTCTACACTCACATGTTTTGACTGCTTTAAGTACACAATCGAGGTGCTTGTAGGGCATAAAGTCTTGACTGGTGCTGACACCATCACTGGACCATAATGTTCTGAGTACTTTCACTGCTTTTCTTTTCAAATTTCATTTAATTTTTTTTGTAAAAGTATCCAGTTTTTGCAAGAAGCATGCAAAGCTTAAATAATATCAGGAAAAAATGATCATAAGCTCTGTGTTCTTTTGTTCCCCAGCTTTCATTTGTGACCCCTTGCAGGCAATTGGTTTGAGAACCACTTCTTTAGAATCAGCCTGTCCAGCAGCCCTATGCTCATCATCCTTGACATGATATTGCATGTCATTGGAGAGAACTTGCTGCCTGAAAAAGAAAAAAAAAAGTTTGGTGTTTTCTCTACCACATGGCACTAAAACTCTGCGGAGAACAACATCTCCTGCTGGGTTTTCTGTTGGCAGTGAGGAATCTACCCCCTCACACATCCTCCTTTGGATGAACACCTACTTGATGCCAAAGCATAAGAGTTTTAAAGAGGCTTTAAAGGAACAAGCACTACCCCACCCATACACCAACTCTCTCCACGGTTCCCCAGCACCTCAAAACCGACAAGTCTCGGCGTCCATCCATCCCATGATTCATCCTCCAGCTCTGTCATCTGTGACTGGTGACGCACCCTGCTGCCCGGGGCATAATTAAATTCTTACTGAGATCACAGCTGCACCGACACCGTCACCCTCTGCGCTGGTGTCATCTTCACCTGGGCAAAATGGCTCCTCTGAACCCCCAATAACTCCGACCTTGTTCATGCTTGCGCCCTCACCCCTGATCCAGACCAGTCAACCTCTCATGCCAAGCTAATTTAATCCAAAAACACTTCCTATAGCAGCCTGTTAATGTCAGAATAGATTTCCTCTACGTTCTCTGTGACCCAGAAAAGAGCACCACCCTGCCACTTTGCCAGGAACCTTCCACGGTTTTGTGTTTCCCAACAAATGGCAAATATGCTTCAAAACCAATAAACCTAACCCTGATATTTATTAGGCTGTTATTCAAGTATTCCTTCCCTGCCCGGCCAAATGGAGATGCACATCCATGCATGAGTGCACGTGTGCGCACACACTTACACAAACACACATGCAAACAGTCACACCTTTCGTCAGCTGCAGACACATTAGTAATTCTAATGAGGAGCAGAAGATTAAAGAGCTGCATTGTCTTGGGTGTTACAGTACACGTCTAACTTTACTGTGAGGACCAGAGGTCAAGAAGAGGAACACGGAGGGAGGAAATTGAGAACATTTCTTGATTAAAGGCCTCTGGAACACCTAACCTTTGACTGTGCACATACTCAGACTGCATATGTCGCCCAGCCTGGATCCTTTCAGTGTGTTATGCCTCCCATTGCACCTGGAAATAAACTAGGCAAGTAGGTGGATATTTAAAGATTCACATCACTTACCCAGACATCTGGAGACAAACTGGTAAAAGCAGCAGCCATCTTGGCAGAAGCAGTAAATGTTTAGGTGTTGTAACTCTAAAATTATTGGTACAGTGAGGCCAATTCCTTAATTTTTGCTGTAGACATTTGGGTTTAACATTAAAAGATCTATAATGTGAATATGAGACAAAATATCAACATGTCAGCATCTGGAGCTGATACACAGTTCAGGAGCTAGCACATTTTGTCTGAACCCACCCACCCACCTTTCTTGTGATCAAAAGTACTGGAACATGCGACTGACAGGTGTGTTTTGTTGCACAGGTGTGTTAGCCGGTACTGTCTGGAACGTCCTGAAGAAGAAAGTCGTCATTGGTGTCCTGAGTAACAAATGTGGAACAGGACTGAGGAAAACAACAGCAGCTGATGACGGAAATATTCTAAGTGCTGTAAAGAAAGACGCTAAAGCAACTGTTAGTGACATTAGCAACAACCTCCAGAGAGCAGGAGTGAAGGTAACACAATGTCTTCACAGAAGACTTCGTGAAGAAAAGTACAGAGGCTTCACCAGAAGGTGCAAACCACTGATTAGCAAGAAGAACAGGAAGTCCAGGCTGGAATTTGCCAAGAAGTGCAGAGACAAGCCTGAGAAACTCTGGAACAAAGTTTTATGGACTGATGAGACAAAAATGAACCTTTGACAAGGTGATGGAAACAGAGACAGAAAGGATCTGCTGTGATCGCAAACATACGGGCTCATCTGTGAAACACAGTGGAGGTAATGTCATGACTTGGGTTCACACAGCTTTTCCTGGGATGGGCTCATTAATCTTTATTGATGATGTCATGCTGTCATGGCAGCAGAACAGTGAACTCAGAACTGTACAGAAACATTTTGTCTGTAAATATAAAGAAAGATGCAACCAAACTGATTGGGAGATCTTTCATCATGCAGCAAGATAACACACTGCCAGAACTACTACTGCAGGAGGAAGTCAACCTCCAGACTTTAACCCTATAGAGCATTTTATCTGCTAAAACAAACAGCGACTGAAAGAGGCTGCAGGGAAAGCCTGGAAAAGCATCACAAAAGAAGAAAACAAAAGTTGAGTGATGTCAGTGGGTCACAGGCTTGATGCAGTTATTGCAAACAAAGGATTTGCAACTAAATATAAAGTCTTATTCACTTTAATCTGTTTTAAGTTAATCTGTTCCAGTACTTTTGCTCACAAGAAAAATGGGTGAGTTCAGACAAAAGGTGCTAAATTCTGAACTGTGTGTCAGATCCAGATGTAAACACCTGGAAATAAACTTTGATATTTTGTTTCATCTTGATTTTTTTTTATGTCAAATCCAAATGTGTTCAGTCTGCACTCTAAAGTCTTTTTTCAATTTTGGTTTGTTATAATGAAAAGTAGGGAAAAAATGGAGTTAATCTGAAAACAAAGAGTTAAGTCTACAATTGAATCCTGTTTTTCAAAGCCAAGGTGTCAAAATGTTTCACACTTAAAGCAGCTTTATGGGGCGCATCTCCACCTCTTCCTCTCATTCAGCCAAGCCAGTTTCCTCATGTCCTCTGACCTCACAGCTCTTTTCTCCTGTTTGGCAGTTTGCTTATCAATCCTTTCTCAGCTCCGTCATCAGTCTCTCAGTAAAAATCTGGTTGTTTCTGCCAGTTGTTTCCTCAGCAGCCAGCGTGTTTGCTAGAACCTCGCAACAGCCCCTTTCCTGCTGACTTGGTTGGAGGCTAATAAACCTGTCCTGGTCAGTCATAAGACACCCTGAGAGAGAGAAAAGGGTGGGGTCATTGGGTGGGTAGCTGGGTCACAGCTAAGAACAGGCTCAGTTGGACCTGACTGGCTCAGCTGAGGGGAGGGGTGGGGCTCACTCCAGGACCTCCACCTGGAGGATGATAAATACCGTTTAAAGGAGACAGTAAAACACAAATATTGCATAAAGTCATCAGGTCAAGTTAATTACAAAATATATGGGGACTTGATTGAATGGGTCTCTGGGGTGTGATCAGGCAGAGAAGCTGCAGGCAAGTCTTAGAACGTCGTCCGATGAGCGGCAGTGACTCACACACATTCCTCGAGCTGGGACCTGGTCTGTGTAAAAGGACTTCAATAAGCGCAGATGATTCATTCCCCGGCCAGCATAAAAGCAAAAGCCATGAGCGAATATTGGGCACTACGCTGCCATATTTGAGTCTTGATGAGGAATCTGGAAACATGAAGGCAATAAAGACTTGTTGTTTTATATTTAAAGCTGCACTCGAATAGAATAGAATAGAATAGAATAGAATAGAATAGAATAGAATAGAATAGAATAGAATAGAACTTTAATGATCCCACAACGGGGAAATTCGCACGTTACCGCAGTGGTACAGAAAATAAAAAAATCTATATTTTTATATGAGTTACAAGAGTAATATTCTACACTTGTTCCTAAGCATCGGTGAACAAATGTTACAACACCCCCTGATTAAGAGGAACCTGTGTCCAATAACATTGGCCTTTACAGATACATATCATCAGGGGGGTTAAATTCTCACCATGTAGTGCATATGGTAAAGAATTCAGTCGTAGTTATAAATGTTCACAAAACATGGCACCGAGGCTGAAATTATGATGACAAGTCAATTACTGCTTGGGAATCCCTTAAGACAACTGGCTTGTTTTATCTGAAATGACACTACACTGTCAAAATTCATGGGTGACATAGTGTACATGTGCACTACCTCTAATGCCCTGATTATACTCAGTTGTGAACATGCACATGGACAGCTGGAGAGCCGACAGCAGAGTCACTCCTTTGAAGTCTGCTTGACGTCCGCCTGGGGCACATGTGTAGTTGGTGCATTGTAAAAATTGCTCACTGACAAGTCTGCAGGGGCACAAAAACAGGTATGCTCACCGTCTGATGAAATTTACGTCACTTGAACCTGACGGGACCGCAGCGGATTCACAGACGTGTATAAAAGTATAATTGAGGCTTAAGAGTGTTAATGGAAGCACACTGAAAAAGAATCTGTAAAAATACAGTACAATATTTAAAAATGAAGGAACATTCCTTATTACATTTTTATGAATATATTTCCATATTTTTAACCATGCACTGAATTTACCATTTACTGTTAACAGACATACCCATAACATTAAAAAGCAGCCATACTGAAAATGATAAAGAGTCAGACTGACTGCATGCACAGCTGGTTGTAATTCCCAGTTCCACATAAAATTCACAAACCTCACAATATTATCAATATCAGTTATGGCGATTCAATAATTATACACTTGGCTAATATGAAGTGCAGGTCTGTGACAACCACTGAACACCACTCACCTGCCACCTGGCGAAACTACTACTGAATGCTGACACTGAATGTAAATGGGAAGATGCAGAAATGTGCAACATGGATGCAACTGAGTGCTGCACAGGGTATACTGAACCACAGTGTTATGTATCAGAGTAAGACAAACCTTTTAAAACATCTTTTTGATTTTTTTTTCAGTTGTGCTGAGTGACATCATGCAGCATGAATTTGGCCATGGGCAATAATGTGCAAAATTATATCATGAAGCTTTATATTTCACTTTAAAGCAAAGCTAATATTGCTCATTCTTCTGGAAGATTAAATTCAAGTTTCTGTGTGATGCAAATTTCACCACAGTGGATCACATGTGGCTTTGGCCAGCAGGAGCGTGAAGAACAATGAAAACACGAGATTATCTCCTGAAAGTCCAAAAAACATATGGAAAACGTGATAAGAACGGCACAGAGGTTAGTATGCATACTTTGTGTATGTGCTCATGTCTGTGTTTGTGTGTAGGTGTGTGTATGCATGTTTAAGGGGATCTGTTACGTTTCAAACAGGGGGCTTTGTTACCGTTCCTGAGTGTTGGGGTGCAGCCGTGCATGCAATCAGTCTGTTTCTTTATGATTTTCAATATGTCTGTTTTTTTGGACTTTATAACTCGGCACTAATGCCCCAACACAATCGCACATTCCCAAACACACACACACACACACACAGACATACAAAGAAATGCATATGAAAGAAAAATTCCAAGCCAAGTGATTTAAGCCCGTTCCTCATCCAACTAGCAGACACCATGTGTTTCTCATGTTGCCCTGACAGTCCCTTTTCATGAGATCGTCGTGTTTTATTTCAGAGTAAAAGGGACAGAAAGTGTATTCTCTGTGTATCATGTTATAAAGTACAAATCACACTGAGGGGAAAAAAGCTACAAAAGAGACGAATGAAAGGTGGTGGTGGTGGGGAGCAGGCATGGTGGTGGTGTATAAATCTTCATGAGGTTTGCAAGGAAGGAAACTCTTATGCTGACGAACAAGAAGCACATGTAGCGAGCAAGCTACCAGGAAATTGGTATAGTCTTGTATGATTTTATAGGGATCTTGGGCATGCCCTTCACATTAATTAGGATGTGGAGTGCAGAGGTATTTTTTACAGGAAACTAAGTATGGAACCCCTGCTGTCTGCCTCAGGGCTCCAGCTCCTGAATGAAAAAAAAAATCTAAGGACTCTGTAACCAAAGTAAAGCAGGATAATGCAGGTCATATGCACACGAACATGCTGATACAAGAGGCTTAAACACAGAAACATACCTAAGCAAGTATGAAAGGAATATTATTTTTTGAGGGCAAACAAATGAATTAATTTCATATATATATATATATATATATATATATATATATATGAAATTAATTCATTTGTTTGCCCTCAAAAAATAATATTCCTTTCATACTTGCTTAGGAATATTATTTTTTGAGGGCAAACAAATGAATTAA
>VOQJ01013898.1:0-24656 GCA_015052665.1 Apistogramma diplotaenia | reverse complement strand
GGGTTTTGTTTTCCCAGTTGGGGAACAAAAAAAAAAAAATCCGCAGATTTAAAGGCGCACGCCCCCCCCCCCCCGATCAAAAAGTCATCTGTGAACTCCACCCTGTTCCAAACAGGCTGTCAGTGTAACTGAGCTGCAGCTGCACATTTCCAAAAACACCGCAGCATGAAGAGGCAAATATGAATTAAATATACCTAAACTGGATTATAGCTCGAGGGAAATTGTTGCAGAGGCTATTGCCATTCGGTTTTGCATCTTTGCCTGGGACAAATTGCTTTTCAGAACACATGTTCTGCTGCCAATCTGGATCCTGGAATTACAGGCAAACGCTAAGCCAAAGTTTTGAAGTTCTGGGAACCTTTCCCCGTGGAAGTGATCATAAGTCAGTGAGATTTTCCGAACAGGCCTTCATGATCAAGCGTTTGCTTGACCAGGAGGAAATCAGTGCGCAGCTGTGAATTATTGTGGTGACACATGCTCTCCAAGACTTTGAGAGAGGATTCATATACTGAGTGTTTGATGTGAAGAGACAGACAGATCACGGTGAGGTTGTTCTGGACACTATTTTTTTTTGTGTTATGGTGGATGATCATTGGTGTTCTAATGTGCTAAACATGTGGTCAGCGGTTAAAGGTATTTCTAATGCAGCTGGTACGAAAACCCGGGAGTCCGGCTGTACGCGTTTGTATAAGAAAACAAAGAAAGCCGCGGAAGGTTCAGTAAGAGTTTCCAGTTGTCTTTCATTCGAAATTAAAGGTAAGCCTCAGCTACCAAAAGTGGATAAAAACTCATGCAAGTGTTGCAGCCAACAGCAGAGCTTTTGGGATCACAGCTGAGGCATTCTGGGAGAAGCAGGGGTGGCTCTCGCCATCCAGTGGTCAGTAAACTCTTTATCCTTTGAAAGGCTGCACAGTGATTTGGTTCATGCATTGCAGCCAGGAATAACACACTTTATATCCTTGACATGGCCACATTCCCCACTTTGGATTCGTCTCAGTGGCCATGCAGTTCTTGTGATGCCACTCGGGACTCGGCGAACAACTTCTGTTTTAACTGATATATACTGTATATTCAACCAACCCAAATCCAGAACGCCAACGTGGTTTTTAGTGCCCACCCTCAGTTTTCCTTTGGAATTCTGCAGCCTGCGGTGTTCCCAATAAAACTATCAGCATCTGAGCAAATGAGAAAAACACTTTCCACAGCAGAAACACGTGCTGTTGAGTGGACTAATACAATTTCTTTTTCGTTCATATGCTGCCATGTAATCCCACAACACAAGCTGAAATTCAGCCTTCCTGTTAGAAATAAAAGCTAAAGCGATGAGGAGCTCAGCTGAGGCTGAAAGATGAGAGCTCAAGACAGATGGTCATCACGTCATCCTTCTGTCCCAGCCTTGTTTAACAGGCCCATGAAGAGCTTCTCCTCATTTCCTTGCACACATTGGTTCTTAAACCAGTGACAGCAGGTTATATCATCAGCTATCAATAACTCTGACACTATGACAGGGTGAGGTGGGTTGATTAAAAAAAAGACAAACTAAAAAAACTTTTAAAAAAAAGAGGTTTAGTTTGACTTCAATAACAGAAAAACATTTAAACCACCATATTTTAAAAATATAAAACCTTTTATTCCCCACAAATGCGTGCTAGTGCATATAATTTATGACATGCAAATGGACGTCCATGTACAGACACTTAATTAAATTTGTGACAACTTTGATATTACAGTTAGCCCTTCTGGTCGTGAACAGTGTCACAGATTGTGATAAATGGAACACATGCTGGTCTGTAGTAATAATCCGTGCAGGCTGATTTCATTGTATTAGCTTGGTTAGAGGCAGGGATCTGAAGCTGTGCATCTGTCTGCGTGGATGTGCGATTTGGCTCTGCTGAAATAAGCCCGAAGGAATTTCAAAGGTCAGTATGATAAAATCCTCATTATAAAAATATGCAGCTGTTTATCTATTTATTTACTTTTTGCAAACTAACAGAATTTTTCTAATTCAAATCTCCATTAATATCCCTTAGCTGCAGCAGTTTGGAATCCCAGAATAAAACAGAAGTCCTAAAGCTTATTGCACACCAACAGGAGACAGATGAGGGCTGGGGGGTGGAGGGTGGCCTTGGCAGAGGATGGAAGTTGAGGAGTTTCCTGGGCCGGATTGGCTGAGAGGGAGTGAAACAGGTGATAAGAGAGGCAGAAAGTAGTGTGAAGTCTGGTGTCTGGCAGAGATCGGGCAGGCGGGTTGAAGGTGAGACAGAGCTGGTAGGCAGCCTGGTGAGCAGAGAGTTGACCTGAGGCACATCGAGTCAAATAAGTCAACACGAGAAACTGCTCGTGCTTTGCTGCCAAAGAGTGCCCGATACCACGCAGATGAAGGAAAGATCTGGCATGAGGACCGGGGTCGATGTACTGCAGGAGTTAATTAGGTGATGATGAGCAGGTGTGCCAACTGCCATCAGCTCAGGAGCTGACACACACACACACACTCACACACGCGCACACACACTCAAGACAAAGGGGAAACAGAAGCATACCGCAGTCTCAGTGGATGAATTCAATTTCCACCTCATGCCGACATGTTTAAACAATAAAATGCTTGTATCATATTTAAAAATTTGTTTTAATACATACAGTAAATTACGTGGAATGACTCACTGATAGCCAGTGTAACTGGAGGATTAGCAATAGATTTCTCAGCAATCTCAAGGAACCGCTTCCAATGACTTAGGGAATACACTCACGGCTGGAAGCTGCGAGATGGTTGCAGACCAGCATGTGTGTGCAAAACCTCAGAAGATTAAAGTCTTTATTTATAGTTAACGGCGATGTTCTGCCTCAAGTAACTCCATGAAATATGATCTTGGAGAAACACTGAAGTGAAGTTAAGAGAACGTAACACAGTCATGAACCTGAGAATCGCATCAATCCACTCATAGCACCCAGCGAGTCTCATGCATGCAGCAGTCTGAATTTTAATTGTAACCTCGTGTCGCTCACTTGCCCCCCCGAGTGCTTCTCTGGGTCTCAGGATGACACTTTGCAATGCTTCAGGCCGAGTAGCTTTTCGGTCTGACCTTAATTGGTATGGGATGCCCCTGTATTATAAATCCAAACCCTTCTAGTAATGTTGATGACAGGTGCAAAAACAAAATATAGAGGAATTCAGTATAGACTTATGCACAAAGTGATGTTATTTTTATTTTTATTTCAGCTTTAAAGTGCTGCTGACAATATAACAAAAGTAATACAGACTTCCAACTAGTTCTTTTCCCCTCCTTCCGTCCCTCACGCCGTCACAGTCCCTCGTTGCCTTGCAGGCCTTGGAGTGATGTGTCATTTTATAATCCTTCGCAGGCTAAATTACATTAAGAATATCCTCTCATTAATTAAACCTGCTATTGGCAGCACCTGAGATAAAACAGATTATAAGAGCTGAGAGTGAAAACACAAAGTGCAAAATGCTGGTGTCAGCACTTTGTGTGTGTGTTTGTGTGCAAGCTGGCATTCCTGAGAGTGTAAGGAAGGAGAAAGAGCTTGAAAGAGGCTGCAGGAAGAAATGGTTGTAATGTGGTGGTGTTTTTGTCTGCTTTACAGTGCTACACTCACTTTTATTTCAATGCACCTCCTTTTTGAGATTCTCAAAAGGGTTATTTTTAGGGTTAATAGGTGCCACATTAATACTTTTTTTTTTACAGTTAATATACAGTAAAATAGCTCCTAAACTCAGCACACTCTGCAAACCTTCTTAAGAGTAAGGCTAGGAATGGTAAAGTACTGGAAAGGCGATTTATCATAGTGCGGTCATTTGCACTTTAAACACAACTAAAGTTTTCATCACTATATAGATACATAATATCTCTGCAAGTGCAAAAATAAAAATGATTCTGTGTTGGTTTTCTCAGATTACAAATTAAAAACAAAATCTATCAGGTCTTGGTTGATTTTATTAGTCTGGCTTCAGAAGAAAAGTATTCAATTTCTTATGTGAACTGAGGTGGAGGAACCGATGATGGGGTCTATAAAAGTAGAAAAATCAAAGCAAATACCACATAAAAAATGTATCAGAAATACCTCCTTCAAACAAAATTAATCATGATAAAACTCACATTAACCACACTCCTCTCGGTAGCTGTCAGCACTGATTAATGGCGGCGGAAAGAGGAGCGAGAGAGTGAGAAGTAAGAAAAAATATAACTTGTATAAATATTAAGTGAGTCCAAATGGCAATGCATGTTGTGTTTGTATGCACACCATGTAAAGCTATTATGGAGTTCATGCAGGTTTCTCACAAATGAATAAATCACTGCCTTAGGACAAATTAATCAAAGTGCCCAGCTGTTGCTGTGCGTGGCTAACTGGCTGCGGAGTGGGAAGCGGCTGAGACTCCTTCCCCGGGTGCACCGCTACCCCCGCGTCCTCTCTCAGCGCAGCAGACCTGAAGTGGCAGATTGGATTTGTCTTCCTCTGATTGATGGTTCCACTTCTAACATTTTACTCAATCACCAGGTCAGATGTTTGCTGTATCGCTGGACCTTCCCCTTCCTCCCAAAACAAGTGGATTCTGCCTTCGGTGACCGTTTACGGATGAAAGACCAACTTCTATTTCTGAAGATGGACAAAACAAAGAGTTTCTATACAAAAAAAAAAAAGCAAGAATACTGAATTTCTGCAGAAAGGAAACTTTTTTTTTTAGAGACAAAATCTTAAAAGCTGCAATTTCACGTAATGATGAAATTCCATGTTTTAATGCAGAAAGTTTTGCACCACAATCTGAGCACATAAAATTCATACTTCACGAGTATCAGCATTCTTACAAATCAAAAGTGTGACTGCATGTCAATAGTGATCATTATTTATAAGTTATTACAAGAATGTTGAGTCTGTTTAACACACGAGTCCCATCACAAAAATCATATACTTTTACAAAACGTAGCCCATCGATGGGCTTTTGTTTTTACACGTTTTCCCTAAAAGATGGTGGGATGGATTTTCCCGTCTATTACGCAATAACATAAGGGTGTCAGCAGAGACCATAGATATCTGACTGCTACCACATTCGTTTTGCTGCATGATACAGGCGTACACAGTCTGAATCTTGATCCTTAGCAATAAGAAGAACAAGAGGTCTTGCAACAGATGGTGTGGATCCCACTGAGCCACTTCATCACGTCTGTCTGGGATTGCACAAAGTACAGAAGCAACAGAGGCACCATAAACCTGTAAAAACTTTAGTTTGTTTTCCAAGTTACTTGGAACTATTTTTTCTGTTGCGTAATATATTTCGAAAGCGCTGCACTTTCAGAGCCCAAGAATTTGTAATGTTTTGTATAATTTTATCACTTATGAAATTTGCCTTAATCAATCCTACATTGGACCGTAAAACAAATTAGCAGGTGCCAACGTAATGGCAGTCATGCATGTGCCATGGCTGTCACCATGCACATTTAATAACTTCTCACCATATTCCTAGAAAGTTTTTCTAAGTCCTGCACCCTGCCCTGTGCTGTCTCTGTTAATGTCCTCTGCAGGAGAAACCACTCTGAGAAGAAGTTTACTTTGTGCTAATTTCATAAATGCCCCGCGTTTCCCCTCCTTTGTTCCTGTGTGATGCAGGCATACAATAAACCACTTACATAAACCCCTCCTCTGAGGCAGCCCTGAAAAACGGCTGACATGTTCAAAGTTCCACTCTGCCTTTCTCGCTCTCTCCGGATGCTTATGATTTCCACCAGGAATGCTTTATTTGGATCCTTTATTACATGTGCTGTCCCAAAGTCTTGAAGGGCAGTTTTAATATGTGAATTCTCTGCTCTGCAGAGTGTGAAACAAGCATGAGGCACACTAAAAAATGTTGACATTTATGAGCACAGATGCATTTCTCTGCGCTACTTGTTGTTAGGTGATCAATAGAGGATGGCATCAGTAAAGATGAGGTAAGGTACTGTTTTTTTTATAGCGGCAAGGAAGGCATATTTAACAACTGTATACATGCACAGCCTGTGATGTCGTTTTCTTGTAAACCAAGAAAAAGCTTTTCTTGAATGAATATGTTTTACAGTAACCAGGCAACCCTCACTGGCCTTGGAACAGGAGCCAGTCTTTGTCTTTCTGAGATGCCTTTTGTGGACTTTGAGAAGGCCTTAGATGGGGGTCACCAAAGGAACCTTGCAGCAGGTACTTCTTTGCCTGTATTCCTCAGCTTGAAGGCATTTATACTGCACCAAAGTTCTTCCTTGGGTTAAAACCTATTCCCATTAATTGGTAGGTTTTCAAGGTGCAACAGCGTAGGGTGGAACCTCAGAAATGTGTCTTTGCTTGTCTCAGATCATGTGTTTTTGTTGTCTTCATCAGAGCGTGACCTCTGCGGGGGGCACCAAGTAAGTGGTACAGCCTGTTTGTGGGCTACTCTTGTGCTGTTGTGGGTCCGTCGGCAAGCTGTGAAGAGGAGCAAAGTTATGACATACAAAGAGCTGAAGTAAAACGGTGTTAAAAACAATGAAAAGTGTCCACTGCAGCCACTGTTTGTACTTTTCATACTGTATTTTTGATCTTTGATGTTTTTTCCGGGTTTCTCTCGTTCCTGTGGACCTCCACGGTCGATCCACTCCCCATTCTGGCCGACTTGTCAACCAGTCCACATTCCACTGATGCACAGTATCATCCACGCCCAGCAATGGATTTTGGAGGACTGCAGGCTGAGAATGAAAACCCTCTTCACACCCTGTAGGTACTGTAGGGAAATACATACACAAATGGGCACAGCTGCAGCACCAGCAGTAATGCAGCTGCCGTACTGGACCTTTTGTGATGAAGAGGGAGCTGAAGAATCTTTCGATTTACCAGACAATTTATGTTCCCACCAGGACATTTGGTCATGAGCTGTGGGTAGTGGCCAAAACACTGAGATTGCAGATACGAGTGTTTGAAATCAGTTTCCAGTTTCACAGGATGGCTGGGCGCAGCCTTTGAGAGGAGCTTGGACATTTGGTGGGAGCTTGGAGTAGAGATGGTGCTCCTTCACATTGAAAGGAGCCAGCTGAGGTGGTTGAGGGCATCTGATTAGGATGCCTCTCGGGCGCATTCACTTGGAGATTTTCTGGGCATGTCCAGCTGGAAAGAGGCCCTGGGGTAGACCCTCAGCTCACTGGAGGGATTGAATATCTCCCCTCCCCTCCACTCCCTCCAGCCACCAATAAGTGGAAGAAAATGTGATTAGCTGTTGTGATTTTATATTATTAGAGTTCATTATAGGGATAAAATAGACATACCGTCTGCCTTTTGAGTGGACACTAGTGCACATGAATTTACAACAGCGAAAACTGTGCAATGAATCACAATTGTTCTTCAAAAGTCAACCAGTTTTCCTTTTAACCTCTTTTTGGCCTCTTTAAAATAAATGTTTATAAAATTCTAAAAACAAAACAAAACGAAGGCTTTTTTTTTAAGACAGAAAAATACAAATTTGAGAAGAAACATATACAAATGACCAGTCTGGGTGTATGGGCGCCATCACCATGCCTTACCTCTTCTTTCTCTCACTCTTCTCACATGTTTCTATGGCTGCACACCATTCTCCATTGTCAATTGTCCTTCTGAAACTCCCACTGCACCCTGCACCATATGATGTGCCATCATTCACGTCAAGAGAGCTAGTCTCTCTCTGAATGGGATCATAATCGGTCCAGCTTTACTTTTAATAGCCCATGTGACAATACCTTGCATGTGCATATGGGCAAATGTGTACGTGTGTCTTTCGACGTCTGACACCTCTGTGGCTGCACGGATGAACATGGGCAGATGTGCCCACTGGAGCAGAACTGCCTAAGTGTGCAGAGACTTAGACATTAATAAGATGGTGACAAACCTCACACTCTCCAATTAAAGAGAGTGAAGAGAGGCCATTTGAAACAGTGGGACTGGGAAGAATGAGAAATGACAGGGATATCCTGAAGGGAAGCTGGTGGTAGGGAGTGATGTAAGGACAAGCAGCTGCACAGACTGGCAAGTGGAGGACACAAACATTTATTTTTAAATGAAAAATAATGCTATTCTATAGTTATAAATGACATTTTGCCTGTCAAAGTTTTGAAAATGTACTTATGAAAATCTCTCTTGCAATTATGCAAATACACACATATAAATAAACTCAACCTGACCTATTTTAAGGTATTTGCTTCAATAAGGCTTTACCTCCAATCTTTCTGAACTCCACCTCATTAAAGGTGTATGGGCCTTACAGTTTCACTGGGATCAATGTATTATAACACCGTTCTCACCGCGAGTGTCTCTGCGCTCCAGAATCAAGCCTATAAATCTGAAAGTATGCGCTCTCGATCAAATTACTGTTGACAGGGTGACTTCCTCATCCATCTCAGTCTGCTCTCATTCTCCATTTTGTCAGGTTTAGTGTTATAGCCGCCAAACATGCTTCTGCAGCACATGCAGTGTGGGCTACAAAGCACACAGGCCCAGCTGCTTTCAAACGGAAATGTTGTTTCGGTTGAGGAAAATAGTAGCGATGGAAAAAACTGCTGCTTCTCTGTGAAGCTATCAGTGTGTATGTGCTTTGTTGTCTCATTAACATTCACAGTAAGAGCGGCAAAGCGACACTTTGAGACATTGTGTTGCCCTGAGTAGACAGTACGCACAGTGAACTTAAATGTCTGTAATGTATTGCACATTTCTCATTATATTTCTTAAAAGTAACGCGTTACGTTAGTTAATTGCTCTCTGGCGAAACGAATTAATTGCGCAACTTGTTACATTGCATTGCTACCAAGTAACATGTCCTAAAATGCGCTGTCACATAATTACCAGTTAATAATATAATATATTGAGCTGCAGTCACACACACTGGCACAAATCGCTGTCCTAACAAGGCTACGGATGTGACCCTTTAGCAGAGGTGGGAAGTAATGAAGTACAAATACTTTTGTTACTGTACTTAGGTAGATTTTTCAGGTATCTGTACTTTACTTGAGTATTTATTTTTCGGACTACTTTTTACTTTTACTCCCTACATTTTTACACAAATATCGGTACTTTCTACTTCTTACATTTTAGAGCCGGTACTTTTTTACTTTTACTTGAGTAAAGAAGCTGAACCAGTACTTCAACTTTTACTAAAGTAGTTTTTAACACAAGTACTTGTATTTCTACTTAAGTACATAATGTCAGTACTTTTGCCACCTCTGCCCTTTAGTGTTAAAGTGTGAACATAAAAGTAAAGTTGTATATGCGCAATAATTTCATTACTTTGTAACATTTATTTAGTTACAGTTTACTTTTGATTGACTCACCTGATTAAAGGCATTTAAGCCTACATCACATTTAGAAAATAATACAGTGTGCATTAATATGTGGCCCTTCAGAAAATTAACCCTGGATGCTGAAAAATTACTTTCACCCAGTGGATTTAAAAGTGACAGTAAGAGGATGAGTTGGGAGCAACCGCCCTCTCAGTACTGCCTAAATCAAAACAGAATGAAAACATGAGAGATGCACCATTTCTAAATGGCCACTATTGATATCCGCTCTATTCAGGGGCTTGTTAAAAAATATATATGTAAGTCCTATGTAAGTACACTGGTGGGAAGTCCTGCTCCCGCCATGTATACAGAATATGTTTGGCATGTTGGACCACTCTGCAGTCAGCATTGATCGACCCTCCCGGACACTCGATGCAGCATGACCCCTCCAGCAACTAACCGGTAATTGATCCTGTAGTACTGTTGCAGATTCCCATGGCACATGGACTCTACATGCATGAGTGTGGGTCTGGCTCCTACATTTTTCTTTGACTAGGCGTCTAGCAGCATGCCCCACGTTGCTAACCTTTCCACTGCATTTGCAATGTATCCAAAGGCCACAGTGATGTGCATTGTACTAACCCCATACTTACACGCATCCATTTTCACCCTTCTCTCCATCGCACCGCGCTCTTTTCCGATTTATTTATTTATTTCTATACAGTCCACAGCACTTATCTAGTGCCTGATGAATTCTGTTTCCTTTCAGTTAGGCTATCGTGCTAGTTTGCCTACTGATCAAATAGCCCAGTGATTTTATGTTGATGAAAGTAAATCACAGCTCCTCAAACTTCTTTCAGTCCTCTGCCACGCTCGATTGTGTAGCCATTTTGAGCGACTCACTCACCATAAAAGAGCCCATTTCACTTCCATCCAGACTGAGACAGAAACAGAAAGGAGGGGTGTGCCAAGTGAAAGCCTCAGTCTTGCTTTTGGTGGAAGATTAGCAGCTGCCAGGAAGCTTTCAAACCACAAAATAAGAAAAAAAAAAGAAAACACACACACATATGATACATACATACACAAATAGCCAAATCCACGCAATGTGGCACACATAATTCCACACCAGTGCAAACACACACACACACACACACACACACACACACACACGGAAACTTCAATCAGAGCTTCGTCAAAGCACTTGCAGTTTCTTTTAGCCTCTGTAGTATCTGCAATTCAAAGTGCTGTGGGTTTTGCTTCTGCCAAATTACAAGCTCCATTTGCCAGCCTAATTAACGGTTCATAGCATTCAGTGAAATTTATTGCCACAGCCCAGGTGCATGCCAAACCAAACAGGACAGACCTCACAGATAACCATAAGCTTGGCCGTGGAACCTGACACCTTGAAAAAACAAACTTGTTACAGGGAGTCTGTTTATATACTCCTATTTCCCTCTGTTCACTCTCTCTGCCTCTTCTCGCTCCACTGTCTCGGCTGACAGTTACTTGACTGTTTCACTTCATGGTCTCTGCGGTGATGGTTGTTAAGAGGGAAAATTCAGGCACACAACCTATTTCTTTTGACCGCAATTCATTGTATGTTTGTCAGTGGGCGCCCTTGTGGTCAGTACTGTTTAGATACACAGCTGAAATGTGAATCCTGAGCAGAGGACACTACAGGACCAAGACAAGGCATGAATTTCAATCTCACGCCCAGAAATCACCTAAACAGTCTTCTCAGCTTCTTGTCAAGAAAATAAAATACAGTAAAACCTAAAAAGCTTTAATGTAAACTGAAAGAACTTGGGAGAAACTATTAAGACTTATATTGTGACAAAATTAAAGCAGTGTGTGTCTTCTCAGACCATCCTTCCCTAATGCCTTCACTGCTGTGAAAGAAGCAGTGCTGGAATGAAACTATCATTCAGGCTGGGATCCCAGGACAGTCTGATCATGCAAACCATATGAATAAATAATTTGTAGGTTAGACCTACTTATTAATATGAGAACAACACTTATGGTCGTGCCACTAAATTAATCTTAATGGAAAGCTATCCAGATTACAAAAATTTGTCATGGGCCGTCAGCTTGATCATCCAAACACTGAAGTAATATTACAGCACGCTATGGCAATGAGTGCACCCTCAAGATACTCAGTAATGATAACAGATAGTAATGATCCTCTTTGAAAAGAGAATTAGATACTGAGCAAGCTTTGTCAGACATATGCGCACTGAAACTGAAGATAGAAAACATTAAGTATATTAGATGAATAATGCAAAATTCCAAACCTTAACCCTATTTCAAAGAAGTTAAAGATTTCAGTTTTCAGCTACTGGTGCCCATAAAGCAGCAAAAATGCCATCTATCCTTCCATGCATCCAATTTCTTCCGCTTATCCAAATCACTGTTCATCCTATCTCTAAAGAAGGGGCCAGCCGCCCTTCAGAGGAAGCTTATTTCCACCGCTTGTATCTGTGATCTTCTTCTTTCAGTCACTACCCAAAGCTCGTGACCATAGGTGAGTAGATTGACTGGTAAAGTGACAGCTTCACTTTTATGCTCTGCTTTCTCTTCACCACAATGAACATCCACATCACTGCAGCCACAGACCTTAATTCGTCTGTCAATCTCTCACTCCCCCTTTCTCCACACACGTGAACAAGTCCCCGAGATACTTAATCTCCTCCAATTTGGGCAGCAACTCATCCCCGACCTGGAGGGGGCACTCTACCCCCTTTCTGGCTCAGTACCATGGCCTCAGACAGAGGTGCTAACTCTCATACCCGTCGCTTCCTACTCGGCTGTAAATGGCTCCACTGTGAGCTGGACGCCATCACCTCTTGAAGCCAACAGAACCACATCATCTGCAAAAAGCAGAGATGAGATTCTGAGGCCACCAAGGTGGAAGCATCCTGTCACTTAGCTACACCTAGAAATTCTGTCCACAAAAATTATGGACAGAATTGGGGACAAAGGGCAGTCCTTGGGTAGTCCAACACCCACAGGAAATGAGTCAGACTTAGTACCTCCAATGTCGACCAAGCCAAGACAATTCAATTCAATTACATTTTGTTTAAATAATACCAAATCACAACAAATAGTCACCTCAAGGCAAGACAGCACTACAACATCCAGAGCCTTAAGGAACTCAGGGAAAATTTCCACCCCAGGAGCCCTACCAATGACGAGTTGTTTAACTAGGTCACAGAGAGTGAGTACAGTTTGGCCTGATTACCTCTGTGGTAGCCGATCTGGTGGAGAATGGATGGCGCCACTGGTCCTTAAGTAGCAGAGCCGGATGAGAAGCAGGTGTACGCAGCTGAAGAGCGGAACAAAAACTCCACCCAGATGGGAGGAGCCTGCCTGTGGTAAGGCTCAGCCAAAAAAAGGACACAGCAACAGCCCACACCATGACACCTATGTTAAATTCACTATGCTTCAGAGTAACCAGTAGAGCCTGACCAATTCATTGGTGGGTTGATATTATCAGCCGATGTTAGCCATTTGCTAATGTATCTGTATCGGCATCTACAGTGGCCAGTAAATGAAAATTTAAAAAGTAGCGATGTGAGAAACACCCTTTATTTGTTATGAATGCTGACATCATGCAGTTTGTCCACCAGAGGGCACTCTGCAACTTCCCTGTTGTAATCTTACTTGCTTTAGAATACTTATATAGTGCTTGTACTTAAACCTCCATTATACCTGCAGCTGAATCAAAGTTCTCTTTATATAAAGTTTTTGTTGTACATATTCCGCACTCCAAGCTCAGGTCCTCTGCAAGAGGCCTGGGACCTCGAGCGTCCTGCATCTGTTCCTAAAACTGTGCTCTTCCAGACAAAGATCTTGGATGTCATTCCCATAGTCTGGTGGAGTCATTCTCCCAGTTTGGGGTTCATTGCCCCGAATGTTCTGCGTACTACAGGAACCACTGTTATTTTCACCTTCCACATCCTCTCTAGCTCTTCTCCCACCTCTTAGCATTTCTTGAGGCTCTTGTTTTTCTTCTTTCTGATGTTGCTATCACTTGGTATTGCTGCGTCTATCACTATGGCCTACTTGCTCTGCTTGTCCACCACTACCATGTCCAGTTGGTTAGCCACCGGCAGTTTGTTCGTCTGTATCTGGAAGTCCCCACAGGATCTTAGCTCGGTCATTCTCAACCAGCTTTGGGGGGCATTCCATTTTGACCTCGGGAACTCCAGGCCATACTAAGCACAGATGTTCCTGTATACTATGCCAGCCAGTGGGTTATGGTGTTTCATGTATGCCCTGCCTGCTAGCATGTTGCACCCTGCTGTTATGTGCTGGATTGTCTCAGGGGCGTCTCTGCACAGCCTGCACATGGTGTGGTAGACCCCAGCCTCTATCGATCCTGTGCTTCGAGGTTGCTCCTGTGCTGCCAAGATGAGTGTCTCTGTGCTATCTTTCAGCACGGCTTTGTCCAGCTATTGGTAGGCATTTTCAATATCAGCCACTTCTTCTATCTGGCCATAACACTGACATTGTGATTTAACTACACTAAGAAGCAATTTACTGCACTGAGTCTAAAATATGGCTTTCGAAAAGCATTCCACAGATTACCACTATGATTAACTCAAACTTAGAGTGTAGCAGTACACGAAGGACCAGAGGTAATAAAGTTGAAATTTACAACAAACATTTGTTTTTAACAGTATGACATACTGAGCAATAATATGGATCTTTGGGAAAAATGTACCTACTTGGTACTGATTGTATTGCTATTACAGAATAGAGTATGATCATACAACTGAGCACCTGATCATAAAATCTGGACATTTCAGGGAAGTGATGACTTCTGCATGTCCTAATAAATCTGATTCTCTCTTTTTTTTTTATATAACTCTGTGTACACTCTTGCCCCCTTATCACTCCGTGATGTGATATGGACATTATGATTATGGACTTTGAAATCATAAGGCCATACAGTCAAATGAAGTGTCTAATTAAAATACAGCTGTGTAATGAATTTATATGAATTCAGTTATGTTTAATTCAAAGAGTTGGCCTGGCAGTGGTTAGTGCTGTCGCTGCAAGACGGATTTGTGTTTGAACCTTTTGGTTGGCTGAAGCCTTTTAGTGTAAAGCTCACATGTCCTCCAGCTACTTCCCACAGCCCACAGACACGCTCTCTAGGATAAGTGATGATTCTAAATGTGATTCTAAATGAAATACATGTGGATGTGGGCGTTATCTCCATCTCTCTATGTCAGGCCTGTGATGGACAGGCATCCTGTCCTGTGTCAGCTAGAACAGACTCCAGCTGCCCTGTGACCCTTAACTTGATAAGGAGTTTGAAAAATGGATGGATGGATGGGAGGATAGTGCTTTCGATCACAGCCTCCATAGTTATTCTGTAACAAAATGTAACAAGAGGGGGACTAACAGTTCCTGTTAAAATGTACCAAATGGTAACTATAGCTGCATACAATTTACCCTGAAACTACAAAGAACCCTGAAGAAAAGTAGTGCTGGTTAAATGCTACATGGCCATGACGGAATGTATAGTTGTGCATTTTGCTCCCCAGTTAGCACATCCTCCACATAACTTCCACGTTTTTGCTCAGTTATACTGCACATTACTTAATAACTACTCCACAGAATCACTACGAGTTTCTCCAGAACATCCACATTACTGCTCAGTGCACTGCATGCCCTGCTGCTCCCTATGAGCTGTCTGAAGGTGCACAGAGGTGCTGACAGGACTGAAGGAGACCTTCGTCATGTGCCCTGAGCATCCTCTCAAATTAATGCATAATAAAATTATGATATTTTCTGACCAGCCTAGAGGGTGTGCTACTGTAGAACCTGCAAAGTGAAAGCAAACAAATCCTGATGGAAAAAAAGGAACATAACTCTAAAATAAAGTAACAAAAAAGACTGACATGGAGAAAGAGTTTTAAAAACAAGTAAGAAAGAAAAGTAACTTCCATGATTGTTTTGAGGTTTTGTTGCAGGCAGAACGGGACACAGAGGGATGCAAACATTGCTGTAGAAATGATCACTTGGTTGTCAAGGAATTGCAGCGAGGAGGCTAGCTTCTCAATCTCTAACTCGCTCCTTTTGGAAAAGATCAAAATTAAATATTAAAGGTCCAAATTCAAAGAAAATGTTTAAACAAACAATGTCAACAAGAAAAACACAACTGAAATATTCATTTATACCGGCTCTTTGTATGATGGAGCTCTTTTCAAAAAGGATCCCTTCTATTTCTGCAACTACGTTAACTTTCCAACGCTAAGACTGATCCATGTAGTACACTCTGTATTGCACAACTGGGCCACGTAAAAACACGAATTTATAAGAGCGCATGTCATATTCTCCTAAGAGGTTGGCCATTAGTAAAAAAGAAACTGGACTGGGTTTAACTTGTCAGACAGCTTCAAAGAAGGCCGTGTGGGCCTCAAGGAAGCCTCCCTGGCTGATGGAGAATTATTGATTGTGTGTTCAGATATCTTGAGGCGCTGGTGTATAACACTGGGATTTAAATTCAGCCCTAATGCTCAGCCCATGCATAATTTATGTAGTTCCCATCAAAAGGTAGTAGCAATGCAAACTAAAGAGGTCTCAAGAAGCTTTTTGTTGAAAGTTTTCACACATCAACAAGCTTAAAGCTCAGTATGATTTTACAGCAATAGGTCAGAATCCAGGAGGAAAAAAACCCCAAAAACCAAGCTGTACTTGAGTATTGGTGAAAGCTTTTGATCTATGAAACATACTCTGTGATTAATCTTTAATATAGAATTTAGATTAAAGAATAACACCATCTGTAGATTTCTAGCTACTCATTAATGGAACATTTTAAATGTATGGTTTATTGCTTTATGTGGCCAATTTCTCATACATGTATAATGAAACTGATGCAAATGACACAAGCACACTGCTGGTGTTCTGTTGTGCTATTTTTTTTATGTTCCTTTGCGTTCCATCTTGCATATAAACCACCATGCATTAGCTGAATAATAAAAGGACCATTCAAATATTGATCTGTCTGTCTGTATTGACCTACACTGCCCCCAGCTATGCTTTATCACATGGTATGGACATTAATTTAGATAGAAAGGCATATTTACTTGTAATTATGGAAGCTGCTGAAAAATGAATATTGCACATAGTAATATTACAATCATAAAAGCCTTCAGCTTTTTCAAAGAAGCTGTCAGTTATGCAGATGGTGCTGCTCTGGTCAGTCTCTAATGACTCTCAGAAATGTTACAGCCAGTTAAAACATCTGTTTGTTTTTTTTATTCATCCTTTATTTAAAGAGGAAAATCTCTTGAGACTCATTGTCTCATTTACAATAGAGACTTTACATTAATAACATACATTAACAACAAAGTGAAATAAAAACAATAATACTACAATCTACTTAACACTTCTAAAAACCAACACCATACATTATCAACAGGTTTTCACTGACGGCAAATGCAAGTGCCTACAGACATATTTACAAATTCCTTTATTAAAATTTTGAACTTCCCAAATGTGACCAGACTGGAGCGCTTCAGGTCCTGTGAAGCATGTTCCAGGTGGAGGGGCCAGAGATGGAGAATGCTCTTTTTACCAAGCTCAGCACACACTGATGGAACAGTGAAGCTAATAAAGTCCTGAGAGCAAAGGCAGCCGTATTGTTTAATCTGACACGACAAGATGGAGGATGGATTTGTAAATGAAAGTGTAGCAGTGTAAGAGTCTGCGAGTGTGCAGAGGGGGACATTTAACTACAGAATATAAGGTGCAGTGGTGAGTGAGGGCTCAATTCAGGAGTGAACCAAGGACTAACTCGACTTTTTACCCTCAACACTTTAAAAGGGGCATGTTTGTCACATTGTCAATTAAGAAGATACGCTCCCAGTTAAAGTGATAGAGGTTCCAAAGTTCACTGACATTTCTTTTTGTGATGACATTGGCCTTAAAGTTTTTCATTTATCAGCCATTACAAAGGCCAATATTGGCCTCACCAATATATAGGTTCCATCCATCCATCCATCCATCCATCCATCCATCCTCGGTTCAAGGTGGCGGGGGATTTGGAGCCTATCCCAGCTGTCATGGGGTGAGAGGCGGGGTGCACCCTGTACAGGTTGCCAGCCTTTTGCAGAGCCAACACAGACACAGACAACCATTCATGCTCACGTTCACATACTGGCTGTATTCTCATAGTTTTTCCCGCATTTGGCACAGAGGTCATCGTACAGAATTATTCTAATATGACTTTGCAAAAAATGAAAAAGGTTGAATTTTTCCACAGTTAACTCAAGGTCCCACAAAAGTTCTGGAAAATTTTACAAAAACTAACTTCTGATCCTGATTTTCATGGTTATTTTTAAATATAAAACAAAACATTTTGTTTGGTTAGCACAGCTGCTGTCAGCTGTGCTAACTTTTGGCAGGCCACTAAAAAACCTCTGCACTATACAGGAAGGAGCTCACTTAAAAATGGTTGTTTATTAAACATGCTTTTTTCTTATAATTTCAAAATCAACAAAATAAGCAATTCGTCAATTTATTTAGCATGCAAATATAATCATATCATGTATCAGAGGTAGGTAAGTGGAGATGGTGAGGCAACAGACAACAAGACATACAGACATCCTTTGCTCATAACAGGTGGTGTAACATGGCAAGAGTTTAACTATTTTTTTCCTTTTTCCTTTATTTATACACAGTGCTCATTATGCCCTCATCTGTGTCTGGCACAGTGGGACACTGAGTTTTGACAGTGCCCGTCCTCATTACTGGCAGACGAGCACCAGAAAGATGAGATGCTTTCTGACACCCGGGGCTGATTCCCACCTCCATTAACACCAGCAGGGGGTCACCGTGATCTGATTACAGGAGGGGATGAATCAGGGAAGGAAACACAGAAGAACAAGAGGGGAGGGAAGGGAGCAGGGAAAGAATGGAGGGGGTGGGAGGGTATATAGGTGATAAAGCAACAGAGAGAGGACAGAAAAGGGGGAGAGAACAGCTCAAAGATGATGAAAGGGGGTGGTTGGAGATGGTGATGGTGGTGATGGGGTGGGGGGGGGGGGGGGTTGATGACTGCACTACTTGTCTGGAGTGCATAAGCCAGCAGCTGCGGGGCCTAATGATGGAGGTCATTGGCACATAGCTCGGTAAGGGCGACTGGCTGTGATCAATACCACCTGATGAGGTGTCTGAGTTCTCTCTGATGTGCATCAAAATGGAATATGTTTTTCCTCCTCATTTAATCGATGGGAAGAGTGTGAAACTAATTGGGCAAAACTGCAGGGGCATTTATTGATTAATCAAGCAGAAAAACGAGGGGAGCATACCAGGAGCCGGGGCCTCGATATGTGAGGGCAACGACATGGTGTTTTGATTGGTGAAATGAATCGATATCTTGAAATCATTGGCTGGGGCATAAAAGTCAGAGAAGCATGAAATATTTAAAGGCGTCATGGCAACAGCACCTGCAGATCTACAGAAAGCTGAATAAAAACAGACTGGCATCAATTTTAAATGCCAGACAGTCACATAGTGAGAATCACATCTGTGGATGATAGGATCTTCCTTTTCCCATTGCTCTCATGTATACAACCTTTTTAATACACATCAAATGCGCTGCGCTTCAGTGCAGAGTGTGCTGTAAAGATATCTGCATCTTTTCTTCTCCGTGGTGAAAATATCACGGTGCTGGGCTTGTTTTGCATGATGGGAATGTGTTTGAGAATAGTATATGCATGTCGGAATGTCATACTGGGGTCCTCTGAAGGACAGGAATTGTGTGACTGTAATCACTCGTCTCTGAACCCCTAGGGAGAGCTGGATCAGACCACTTGATTCAGTCTTTTAGTTCCACTGTGGTGCATGATACAATGTAGCACTGCAAAAGCCATGTGCCTTGTTGACGAAGATGGGAATAAAACCAGTTGTGTGTTCGTGTGTGCGCGTAGTGCAGGTGAGGTTAGTGGGGTGTCTTCCCTCGTAGCACATTTGGAGTGTTAAATAAAATATGGCTTTCAAAGTAAACAACAGTAGAAGAAAAACAGTCAATTATATTTGAAAAAAAGGGCAGAGAGAAAAATAAAGTCCAAGTAAATTCAAAGAAATGTTGCTATACTGACCAATTAGTACTTTACTGCATAAGTACTTGGAGCTCATTGGCTAGACCACACCCAGCCTTCATTGTGATGTCAGCTTACATACCTGTAAAAGATTCGTGGCTGTGACAATAACACACTGACAAAAACAGCTAAGAAGTACTTAAAGCTGCTTCCTGCTACTTCTCTCTGCCACCGCACTTAGTAATGATGACAAACACACAAACAGTCACACAAGGTTAAAAAAACATTACCAGATACACTAATAAATATAGAACACATGAATATCGAACTCATGATGAAATCCGCTGCAACTAAAATCAGCCAATATGTGCTGGCGAAGAAAGAGGGTAGGAGAGGTGTGAAGAGGGGGGGAGAGGGAAAATCATCTATGCCTTCAGAGGTCAGCACAGTGTCGGGGTGGAAGAATGCTCAGTGACTTGCAAACACAATTTACTTAAGGAGATGTTAATGGTTTGGAGGCTATTGGGAGGTGGTTGATAAGTGTCTGGATCATGTATTGACCTCTCAGCGGCCTCGCAGTGCTGTTGATTGCTGACTGGAGTCAGCAGGGAGGCTGGTGGTCTGGCTTTAACAGCTCCTGGGCTCTGAGTGTTTGCCGGTGGAAAGACTCAAGGCCACATTATTCTGAGTGGAAGTCCATCGGGTCTCATTGTTTTGACCCACTACACTCCTGTATACATACTAATGAGAGACTTACTCTTCACACAGTGTAAGAATTGAACAGTATTAATGCTGCTTTGCCCAGGAGTTGGTCTGCACTCAGAGTGGTAATCCCGTTTAGTTTAGCTGACCCGTCATGCAGTTTTATGTCCAAAATCCAACTCATTCAGTGTCTGAGAAGCTAGTAATTTTTAAGAATACTAATGGATTTTGTAAAAATATAAAAACTCCATGAAGCCTAAACATTTAAATATCTAGTCATGCTTGAGGTGTGAGGTCATGCATTTCATTTTTTAAACTGCATGCCACAAAATTCAATAAATATACTTCTGGAAACATACTGTATTATATTTTGATGAAGCTGGACATACAATATAGAGACAAAGGAGGTTACAGAAGTACTGTTGTGGTGAGATGAATAGAAGGATGCAGCTGAGGATGTATTATTATTATTTTTTACTCCATGCTGTTTTACACCCTGCCTCTCACCCTCTACTGCGGCTGAAATAAACTCTGGCCCCCTGCCACTCTGACACAGCCCAGTACAGAAAAGTGTGTTCAGGTCATTCTGTTCAATTTAATTTAGTTTTATTTATACAATGCGAATTCCATACAATATTAAAGAAAAAAAACCCAACAATTGTGCAGTGCCATACGAGCGAGCGAGCACTTGGCAGTAGTGGGAAGGAAGAGCTCCCTTTTAACAGGAAGAAACATCCATCAGAGGCAGGATCAGGGAGGGACTGGGTCCTTCAAAAGAGGTCATCAGAATCTCAAATAACTCAAGAATGAAAAAAAGAATACAGCCAAAGAAAATAATTGCTAATGATAATTTGATACATTTTACATTAAACTGAGATAACATAGCAGCTGGGCACAAACCCAGCACCAGTAAAATAGGAACAAACCTTGGACAAATCTTGTGTTTTACAGACCTGTGCAATACTCATAATCTCATCTGGCATTTTGGTATGACGAAATGATGCAAAATGTAAGCAAGGCATAATGCAGAGGAAGACTGTAATGTGTTGTTTTTTCAATATTGTGTGACAAACTGACCTGTTAAAGCAGTCGACAGTGGAAGAAGAAGATAACAGAACCAGACTCGTGTCATTCACAGAAAGTCTTGAGTGACTTGTGTGTTTGGACTGGATAAAAAGTCATGCAGCTGGAGGATCGAATGTTCAGTGGTTAAGCAACAGGTAGACAGTCAGCCGCTGTGCCCGGGATACAACTTGAGAAATTAGTTTCACTGAAAGTGCACGCATGATTTGTTGAAAGCACAGTGAAAATAGTAATGTGAAAAAAATCCAGTAACTGTCTCATGCTACGGCTTTAGCGGTCCAACATATTTTCTTAATAACAAGCTGCTTCGGCGATACACAGTGACTAGTCAGGAACCAAGATAAGCTTCAACTCCAATGGTTTCTAATACTATTGGATGTTTCTTGACAGTTCCTGTGTTACAGTGACCAACTCTGCCTCATGGTTGACAGGTAAGCATCCCTCAGTGCAGCCTCTAGCAAATCTCCAAACACTGAAAACTCAGGTTTTAGCAGGGCAATGGGGATATAGACAGAGGGACTAGAAAAGCAGACCAGCATTTACAACCTGTTTGGGATTTGGCTATTGCACCGTGACTAACACCCCTGCTGTACCACATATGCTGCTGAATTTTAAGTCTGGCATACTGCAGGAGGTACAGGGTTAGCAAGACTAGAGAACAAATGCCATCTGTTAAATAAACAAACAGAAAACATTGCGCAATCATTTTCCATGCAGGAGGAAAACTTTTCAATCCCTAAAATGAATGCATGCCATTACGCCTCAACTCCAGACGGCCAATTATGTTTTATTCTGGCACTTAAAGTTTGTGAAGGAGTGCGGGATATTGCCCATAATATATACACAAGCAGGCTGCCACCACAGGATTGCTGCTTAAACGGTCCCCTTGGGGGTCCTGAGGTGTGGAGGGAAGGTATCACAACACAGAGACAGCCACCTGCATGTGTCTGCTCTTACTATATGTGTGCCAATTACTCACCGACAGACAGACAGAGGAGCCTGACAGGCCCTAGCTGTTTGGCAGATGCCATGCACAAATGCTTCACACTGGCTTGACGGCTATGGACTAAGATGAGGCTTTCGTCTGACGGCTCGGTTGGACCAGGGCCAAGGAGGAGAATATAGGGAGTCACGGCAGTGGTGAGAGGGGGTTATGGGGACATTATCAGAGGGGAGCTGGGGGGGATTAATATTACATTCATTTATCCAACAAGAATGACAACAGTATGACAGGCAGCAGCATATGAATATTGGGAAAAGTTTGTATTGCTGTCTCAGTGTTTTAAATATTAACTATTTATAAAGTAGACAGCGTGAGGAGAAGATTTTAGCATGTTTGCCCAAGGCTATGTGGTAACTTACTGTTTGAAATGTGGATTTTACATAAACCTGGCAGTTGTTATACCAGCTAAGAATAAACCGAGGAGCAAAATAATGACCCCCCCCCTTACAAAGACCTACTGTACACTGTGCTCCCCTTTCTGTCCATCTGTTTTTCTCAGCTTTGACAAGCCCTCCTTTTCTTTCCTTTTGCTCCCTCTTGTCTGTGCAGCACAGTTAAAAACACCCAAACATGGTCATAAATTAGTTCACTGGATCGTGCTGTTATGATGATCAGCCACTGTATCCATTTAGTTACAGCACCACCCATACTAACAAGCACACTGTATAGTTACATCAGCAGTAAATGAAACACATCTAGAGAAGATGTGAAAGAATAAATCTTGTTTGAAGGAAATAAAATAACTAAATAGATGTTTGCTGTTAAGGTAGTTTGGCTTTTTTCTATACTTCCTGCTCTTTCCTGTTTTATTTCTGCAGCAGTCTGACTGGCCTGTCAGAGAAGTGGCTGCACCTGAGGTGTGAGTGGCTGGTGATACGAGTGATGATCTCTTTTTGGGCGGTTTCAACTTTCTCATAATCCATCTGGTTCGTTTTTTGTTTTTTCCTTAGTTCCTGCACCATTACGCAACATTTTCAGTCACCCATACCCACCATGCACCACTAATATCCCACACTTTTACAGCTCACTACATTTTTGGTTACGTGAACTGATTTAATCCTTTAGTGTATGAACTCCTCTTGCATGCTACTAGCCTGAACCAAGTTGGTACCAGTGCAAAAACAGCACAAACATAACAAGCCCACAGGTCCAATTTATGTCAGAGTGAGAGTCAGGGAGCATTCAACATTCAGAGCCTTTTACTGCTAAAAATTGCCATCAGATCCATAAAATCATTCACAAGAGGGCCTTTCATTTTCTCATGAAAAACAGCCAGTGCCAGATTTAATTAAAAATGTTAATATTGGCTAAAATGCCAATATTACACTTTTTTTGGACTCTGCTTGCGTGACCATATGTTTGCATGTGATTTCACAGCTCCCCGGTGATTCTGGCCACCTTGGTCATTCACGTTTCATACAACAGCACGATAAATATACACACAGGTGCAGATACACATTCGCTTGTAACAAAAAGTCCGCACGCCGCTTTGTCTGCATGTCATTGGCTTGATTTTCCCAGAAGCATGGCGTGACAGCGCTACAGTATCCCAAGATCCCTGCAGGCAGCCTTGGGACAGGAAGCTCATCATCACTCAGTACACTCCCAGGTGAATGGCAGGGGGGTCATGCAGTGATGAGGACAGAGGGTAGGAAGGGAGGAAATAAGCTGGAGGCCTATTGTGAAGATGGACAAATATCCACATCTGCCACGGCTGCCACTCACACAAAAATGCATCCACACGCACACACAGCTGAGAAAGCTACACAGATGGGCAGTTCTGTCAGCAGTGATTACCCTCCTGCCACTCTGACATGAAGAGATTGGGGCCATATGAACGCCACTGTAGCCCTAAGCGATGTTTATGGGAGTTAGAGAGATGCGACATTTGCTGCTTATAAGGGGTCATGATCAGATGTGAAAGCTTGCCTTCTATGCTTACAGGCAGCATTGTAGCAAAAAGCATTACCCGCTGCAGCACTGATGTTGTTTTTCAGCAGGTTAATATTAAGAAGGTGGCAGGAAATCGGAAACACATTAGCAACACCTGATAGCTTTGAATTTCAGGTTCAAGGACCCTGAACTCATCTCAGTCATACAGAGGGACTCAAAAATGTTAATCATCCATAAAGATTATCATCACAGTGGGTGAGTGATGGAAGAAAGGAGGGAAGGAACAACACGGTAAACCTGGTTTGGGCAGAGATAGTGGCTGTGGCAAACATGTCCTCTGCTACTGAAAAAATGATTATATATTATAACATGGCCGCTGGCAGCACCACACCGAATAAATAAATAAAAATATAAGCTAACACACGTCCCTTTCCTCTTTGGTGTTGGCATAAAGATCTTCATGCAGACTGTGAAACAGCACATTTTGTTTTCCTTCCCTCATCCTCAGGAGTCACCACAGTGGAAACTATTTATTAACTAGATGCTGTGTTGGCTGGTCAGTTGGAGCTCTGTAATAGGTGGTGGTGGTGGGGGGGGGGGGGGGGGGGGGGTTGGGGGGGGGGGAGGAGCGGCGCGAGAACCCGCCCTGTGGTTGGTGTGTGTGTT